>LZPO01035370.1:8391-19977 GCA_001675575.1 Neotoma lepida
GTTGCCCAGCCCGATGACCTGAGTTCCATCCCTGGACCCATAGAATACAAGTTCAGAACCGACTCCAAGTTGTCCTCTGACTTTTTATGCATGTGTGTGTACACACAAATGTCATTGTAAAAGTTATCTGTGTAATAAACGTAAAAGCTTGNCTTGTTGTTACTGCTTTTAGAAATCATGTTTTGTTAGAAACATCACTTACACTTCTTTTCACAGATAATTTCAAAAATAACAAATTCTTTCAGCTAAGATTATTTTCATACCATGGCATATAATATATTTTGAAGGCAAAACATTCTTCAAACAAGTAGTCAAGTAGTNCTCGTGTAAGTAAAACGCTAATCCGATTTGGGGAATTAAAAAAAATAGTCNATATACTAAAATGTTAAGTGACTGTCTTGCACAGGAGAGATGAGTTGGCTAGGTTCAAATCCTTCCCAGAGTGTACTGTGGCTGNACCCGGAGAATGGTGCTTGTTCTCTTTGTCCTGAAAGGGTGGTGACATCTTGGGGCNCTCGGGGCTGCAGGTCTCNGGCTTGCAGAACCCACCCACTGCGGTTTTCCCGCTGTTCTGCCCTCAGGTGCACACGTTCGCTCTTCCTTCGTTATNGCTATTTTACAAGGACCCCGAGTTACACAACTGCCTGTCTGTGCTGCACACCAGGGTTTGCAGAGCTCTGGGACTCCGGAGCTTGCGGAGGAAGCGTCTGGAAGCCATCCGCNCCGCCACCGCCAGGGGGCGACCGAGCCCCGCCGCGGCCGGNAGGGTAGCCGGGTGCTTACCTCCAGGTAGTACANGTCCACCGTGGTGATCTGCGAGTCCAGGAAGTCTTCGTAGGTGTTGAACTGAGTGACAATGTTGTCCACGGCCGTCAGCCCGTCGTCCTGATCCATCGCTGCTACACGCCCGCGTCCCTAGCAACCGAAGCTGGGGCGGGGAGTCCCTAGCAACCGAGGCTGGGGGCGGGGCCAGTTGTGGGGGGCGGGGAACGCTACGCTAATCCCGCCCCAGTCGGTTCCCAGGTTGGCTTCAGCTTGACTAGCCTCTGGGAACCCGTCCAAAGCGAAGTCAGCGCGCTGAGATGCAAACCCAGGGCTTAAAAAACCATAGCATCTCTAGGGTGTTCCGTCAAAATGTGCGTGCTCAGTGTTTGCATTAAGTATCATGTAAGAAGAATATCACAGAAATCTAGGGGAAATAGTCTTGCTGTCTACATTAGCAGGAAAATACACACATGCTCTTGTTCACTTTTATACATTACAACTTAACGCAAGTTATTGTTAAGTTTGAGTGTAAGGGACAATTTAGAAATTTCCCAAACGAGATAGTCTTAATGATAGAATCTTTAAAGACCTCTTTTGTCCCTAGGTTCTGCCTTTCATTTCCTTTACTTTTTGTTATTTAAAATTCAGCAAGTGAACAATGAAAAATCTTGCTTCCTTGAGCCTTCCTTCTCTTTAAAAATGGGGGGAATCCTAACCACAGAACTATGTATGCCATGGGAACACTTGGCATTGTTTTATTTTTCTATTTACTCCTTTCTTAAAAATACTATGAGTAGGGGCTGGAGAGATGGTTCAGGGGTTAAGAGCACTGGCTGCTCTTGCAGAAGACCTGAGTTCACTTCTCTTTAAAAATGGGGGGACTCCTAACCACAGAACTATTTTTGCCATGGGAACACTTGGCATTGTCTTATATTTCTATTTACTCATTTCTTAAAAATACTATGAGTAGGGGTTGGAGAGATGGCTCAGGGGTTAAGAGCACTGGCTGCTCTTGCAGAAGACCTGAGTTCAATTCCCAGCAACCATATGGTGGCTCACAATCACCTATAATGAGATCTGGAACCCTCTTCTGGCCTGCAGGCATGCATGCAGGCAGAGCACTATACATAATAAATAAATCTTTTTTTAAAAAAAAGAAAAAGAAAACAAAATTCCAGCCACCATCAGAATTTATTTTCTTGTGATTTGCATCTTAATTATAAAATTGGAATATAAAATAGTCTAAGGGGCTGGGGAAATAGTTGAGCAGTTAAGCACTTGCTAGCAAGCAAGAGAGCCAGAGTTCAGATTGTTAGCATCCTGTAAATGATGTGTGGGTGTGGCGGGCTGCCTGTGATTTCAACCTGGGAAGGCAGACACTGAGAATCTGGGAGCAGTCTGACTCTCAAGATTAGCTCTGTGAGCACCCTGAGTTTGATTGACAGACTCTATCTTAAAAGAATAAGGAGGAGCCTGGGGAGATGGGTTACCCACTAAATGATCCTTAAGTAAGGGCAAACAGGGGGTGTGGCCATTCAGATTTCCAGGAATCTATGAAAATGCTGAGTACGCATAGTGTTGGTCCTCTAATTTTGACCTTGGGAGGTGGAGACAAGGTATCCCCAAAGCAAGCCAGTTAAAATGNCTAGCCATATGCAGCTCTGGGTTTCACTAAGAGACCCTGCCTCAATGAATAAAGTGAAAGAGCAATTGAGGATGATTCCTGCCTAACAGACACATGCATGCNTTGCAATCATCCCATCCCTTGTAGAACTCAAATCAGATTGTGTAAAAATAGATCTTCCATCTATTCTGGGGGTGGGGGTGGACATCTGTGGACCCAAAGTCAAACCATGTGGTGATATTTTATTTGTGCTCTAACAAATAAAACTTATCTCAGAAGACAGAGCCAGCCACTAGATTAGACATAGAGGCCAGACAGTGGTGGCACACACCCTCAATCCTATCGCTCGGGAGGCAGAGATCCATCTAGATCTCTGTGAGTTCAAGGCCACACTGGAAACAGAGCCAGGCATGGTGGCACACACTTTTAACAGCACTTGAGATCGAATGCCTTTGCTTTCGAAGCACACACACCTTTAATCCCAGGAAGTGATGGCAGGAAGCAGAAAGGTATGTAAGGCGTGAGGACCAGGAACTAGAGGCTTTTANCAGCAGTTCAACTAAGACCCTTTTGGGTGAGGACTCAGAGGCTCTTGGGCTGAGGATTTCCTAGAAGGCTTTTAAGCAGTTCAGCTGCGATCCCTTCTGGGTGAGGACTCAGAGGTTTTCAGTCTGAGGAAACAGGATCAGCTGAGGAGTTGGTGAGGNGAGGTTGTCTGTGGCTTGTTTTATTTCTCTGATCTTTCAGCTTTCACCCCAATATCTGGCTCCGGAGTTTTTTATTAATAAGACCATTTAGCAATTTGTCTTACAAATCCAGGACTATACAAGACCCCAAATTGTTCAATAAGCAATATCGTTATTAAAATAAACAGCTACCAACAATTTTATTATATAATTATCTAGAAAGCTTTAGAAATTAAACTCCAAGAANGGAGACAAAATCCATGTCACTTAAAACATTCTAGCTGGTAGGAAAGAGAGGTCTCTGTACTGTCTGGCAGGTCCAAATGAAACTCAGGACAAATGGCTAACTGCTGTGACTGTTAGTTAGCATACCAAAGCNCATGCTAGCTTCCAGGTTCTCACAGCATCTCAGGTACCAAGTACCAGTTACAGAGTCCATGCTGGCATCCTGGCTCAGCTCTTCACACCCTGCCCTCCACCCTAAATGTCTCCAACTTATGGGCTTCCCTTCCCACAGCTTCTCATTTCTATATAGCCCTGCAGTTTAGGCCATGTGCTCCCCTCCCCCAGCCCCTGCATATATCTCTCTCTCTCTCTCTCTCTCTCTCTCTCTCTCTCTCTCTCTCTCTCTCTCTCTCTCTCTCTCTCTCTCTCTCTCTCTCTCTGCCTTCTCTCTCTGCTTCCTCTCTCTTGGTCCTTCTCCTCACTCTCCACCTTCACCACTATCATGGCCTAGCTCACTCATGACCATGTTCAGTGAACTACTTTCACTCCCTGATACGGACTCTTCCAGATGCTGCTGGCCATACACTGCCCCTTCATAGCTACAGTAAAATCCTTCCCCTCAACCACTTTATACATCTGGTGCTGAAACCCCTGCTTTATACAGTAAGTTCTGGTTCCTTCCTGAAAGAGACATTATTCTGGGTGTGTGGAGCACAAGAGAAAGCTTAGAAAAGTTTCTCCCACTTATGNACACAGAATGTGAGACTTGCTTTAGTGTGATAATTAAGGTGNCTTTACCACATGTCAGCCCCATCTAAATACCATACAGTCATTGTTTCATCACAACAACAAACTCACTAGGAAAAAGAGCATTGGTGTTAGACTCAATACGGAGACAGAATAAATTTGAATGACTTGGCCGAAGTTTCAGACGCAAAAACTAACATGACAAAAATAACAACAGTCCTTTTCTCATGCACAGGGAATGCAGATGGAAAGGGAGGCTATAAAGAGCNGGTATAAAATTAAGTCCAAAAGTTGTTTATTAGAAAGAAAAACTTGTGCTAAGGAGCATAGGTTGAAACAAACCCTAGGGGCCATAGAAGCAGCTTCCAAACTGTGAGGGCAAGAAACACAAGCATTGTGTGGGATGGAGGGACAGCTGGGTAGGAGTGAGGGACACAGGGAAGACTCCTGAAAGGACGAAGCTGAGTGGAGAGAAAGGAACTGAACTGAAATTGGAAGCTGCATTAAAGAATTTGCAGGCGGGCGGTGGTGGCGCACGCCTTTAATCCCAGCACTCGGGAGGCAGAGGCAGGCGGATCTCTGTGAGTTCAAGGCCAGCCTGGGCTACCGAGTGAGTTCCAGGAAAGGTGCCAAAGCTACACAGANTGAGTTCAAGGCCAGCCTGGGCTACCGAGTGAGTTCCAGGAAAGGTGCCAAAGCTACACAGAAACCCTGTCTCGAAAAACCAAAGGAGAAAAAAAAAAAAGAATTTGCGAAAGAGAGCAGCCATGTTCTTGAGTAAGAGTGATGACAATGGCTTCAGGTATGGAGCTCACACGACTGCATGTTGCTCAAGTCGCAGGAGCTCTTGGATTATTGACATGTATTACACCTGTTTTTGACATCCTCCCACACCAAGGTTTTATCATTTCCTTGAAATAATAAAACACTTAGGGAATGGTTGACTTTGTGACACTCTGATAGTAAGGACTATTTTTACCTTCACTGTTTACCTTGCAGTTGTATGTTTTTAGGGATATTTCATTGAACTGACTATGTGCTTGATAGCTCTTTAGTGAAGTGACCCCTAAAGCATATAAATTTAAACAGTCGTTAAGATATTTCCAATCAATGAATCCAGTACTGTCAACTCTAAACACTGTTTTTCAACAAAGCGGTGTCTCCATGAGTAGTAAAAGAAATTTATAAATTTCGCCTATTCTATACAGAAAGGCTTAAATTACTGTGAGCCTACTGACATAGTCTTCTAAGTTTTCAGTTTGAGTTCAGAAACAGTATAGACCTGTGCCTGAAAAACCCCATGAAAGAATGGCAACCATGAAATGAACGAGATTAAGCAAGTCTCTTTCCTATGGTGAGGCCTTTGTTATGACGAAAAAATACTTTATTTTGGAAATCATAAATTCTTTCAAGTCTGGGACTTTTAAATATTGAATCATGGAATTTAGCACCAATCCCAGAAATTGAATTCTTTGCTAAAAAGACAAGCAAGGATTATATATATTCACAACAAACTCCAAGATGTAAGAGAGAAGAAACATATGGAAGAGTAATAAAATACATGCCCTATTTAGCTTAGTTCCTGAGTCAAGAAAGGCATTTTATAAAGTAAAGATCATAGGGAAAACCAAGCATAAACATTTCTTTGAAACAAACAGGCTTTTGTCTATACTCACTAGGGAGAGAGAAAGCCATTTCAAATTACACTCTATCCTTTTCTACCTCCAGATACTTAGTAATATTCTGTGCTAGCTGGGAAAGTAAATAGAAAATATAGTTCGGTATGTTGACATGATAGGAAGGGGTGCCGTGCTAATTATGTTAATAAATGCTAAACACTCTGAGTAAGAACTTGAGGTGCCATTATGATGGGCTTAATACATTACCATATTGTAGGAAAGAAAAACATATGCTCACTCTAATAAGATAAGCGATTTGTGTCTGATGTTGCCCAACTGCTTATTAAGTGCCTGTGATTGCAGGTGAGGGCTGTTGCTTAACCACGAGCCAAGGAGAGCTTTTTTGCACTTTGTAATAATGATGACACTGAATCTGTTTAAGCTATTTCTTTGGATGAGGTCACTGGACTTCCATACTTAGCACATTGAAGTTCATGTTCCACTGCTTCTCAGTCACAGAGACATAGTTGTTCATATTTCATAATTCATGAACTTTCCATTCTTCTTCAATAACTGAGGGTGTGAAAGAGTCCAGAAGGAAAACAATATAAAGTGGATTTGTTTCCAGGTTTGAGATTGACCAATATCAGTAGCTGATAAAGAATAAGGATCCACCGTCTGGATGTGCTATGTGGTGAGTCTCCCACTCTTAGCATCCCTTAGTTGCCTATGGTTCTTTGTCTAGGGATGGAGTTCAATAACATTTCTCTCTTCCATGCTAGCATTGTTTATTGGTGATGTCTTTGTCCAGGGCTTGTTTGGGCAGCTGTGTTTTTGAAGTATTATGAGTGAAGCTTCCCTGTCATTCCTAGGAGTCACAATCTCACAGCAGATTTCCTGGTCCTCCGGCTCTTAGAATCTTTTTGTCCCCTCTCCCAAACGTTCCTTGACTCTTAGATGCAGGATTTGTGTTGTAGATGCATTCACTGGGACCAGGCACTCAATGATCAGTATTCTCTGCATTTTGACCAGTTCTGGATTTCTCTAATGGTCTCTTGCAAAGAGAAGTTTCTGTGGTGAGGGTTAGGCGCATGACTCATCAGTGGGTATACTGCTAAGTATTTAGAATGCAGTGAGGAAGTATGCTGGTTTAGTAAAGTGGCACTAGTGGCTTCTCCTCTAAGGTCCATGACATCACTAGCCCTGGTTAGTTGGCTAGGTTTCCAGTACCAAGCATGATTTCCCTCCCTGTGAGCAGGCCCTAAATCCAATTAGATCACTATTGGTTACCACCAAACAGCTATTACACCTTTAAGGATATCTTGCATGTGGATCTTTGTTGTGGTTCATATGTGTTTAAGCTATTTCTTTTGATGATCTGGTAGAACTATTGGTTGCTGCCCTCCCTTGGCATCAAGGACTATAAAAGTTAGTTTGGTGACTGGAGAGATAGCTCAGTCGTTAAGAGCACTGACTTCTCTTCCAGGGGACCCAGGTTTGATTCTCAGCATCCACATGGAAGTTCACAACTGTCTATTAATTCCAGGCCCAGGGGGTCTGATGCCTTCTTTTGGCCTCTGTGGTCACCAGACTTGAAAGTGGTACACAAACATACATGCAGGCAAAACACTCATACATGTAAAAAAAAAATAAAATAAAAATAAAGAAAGCCTCAGGGAGGAGGCCTTTTGTCAGATCCAGCTCAGATCCTCCGAGTCCTGTGTCCACAATGAGTGGTGTCTTCAGCAATGGGGACTTCCACATCAATTGTCCTGCTTATTATTCTTTATGTTTATGAGCCTCTGATTTAAATAAGTAGCTGTGCCACTCACCTGAGCTCCAGACCTCATATCCAGCTATCTAGAAGACAGCACCTGAATGTATAACATGTTTAAAGGTGAAATTTCCCTCCCATAGTGTAGTGTTCTCTCGACCTCGATATAACGTCATCATTTCTTAGTGATGGGGGTTATATATGATCAAAACACATTGTTTGAAACTCTCAAAGAGTGAATTAAAGTGTTTTCAAGTAAAAGAAAGGAAGCCTATAAGGTAACCTTGACCATCTCTCCTCCCCTACACATATAAACCCAATGTTCTAGAAGATGCATTCAAACCTCATAGGCTTCGACGTCTCTCCAAGCTCATTGACAATGTTCCCTGAGCCAGTCTGACTCCTTTTTTCAGATTTCTCTTTATCCCACTCTTCATAATGAAGTCAGAATAATTGTTTAAAAATACCAATTTGGGTCAGGAAAGGTGGCTCAGTGGTTAAAGGCGCTTGCTGCTCTTGAAGAAGACCAGAATTTAGTTTCCAGTGCCCACATAGTGACTCAAAACCATCTGTAACTCCAACCCCCTCTTCTGACCCATTGAGTACCAGGTATGCACATGGTACAAATACATACATGCAGGCCAACGCTCACACACATAAAATAAATCTTGGGGAAAAAAACAAACTTGATCTCATGATTCTCTTCTTAAAATCTTTCATTGTTTTCCTGTTCCAGTCTGTGATAATTTTATTAGCAGGACTTGCAAAATCTTCTGCATTTGACCCTCCTTTAGCACTTGCTTTGCCTCTTGTTTTACGTGCCAGCCACAAAAGATAGCTTTCGTTTTTCAAAGGGACCACCATAGTGTTTGGCAGTGGATCTCAGGCATACTGTCCCCTCTGCCTAGAACATTCTTTCACAGTATGCCCTTTTTCCATTATACCTCCAGGTATGCGTAGGAAGATGAGACATAGGAGTTAGTTTATATAAACACACTGATTCCCTACATACATACCATTTGTGAGGAAGAGTTTGCTTGTGAATAAAATATGTGCTACATTTCCTAGTCAGAACCTACACACAGGCAGGCAGAGGCTGTGCTGAGCCTCCTCGTTGTCTTCATGGCAGCTGACACATTCATTCATTGCCCAAAACACAGTCATTCCTCAAAAGTATTTGCTGAGTGAAACTACTTCCTTCTCTGTTCTGTTTACTTGTTTCAGAAACTGCTGGGTGGGTGTCATTACCCTTCATGTAAAGAGTATAGTTTCAAGTTTAGTGTTAGCACCTGAATTCTAGAAGTGTACTTAGCTATACCAGTGCAACAACACAAGACAGAGTGATTTTTGAAGCAACAGGCAAATTGAGAAAGGTAAAATTTGATGACTGGAGGGAACCAAGGAAAGCTTAAAGATGGAGGAACTGGGGCACTGAACAAATGAGCATCTGAGGGAATCATGCTGAAGTTTCAAGAACAGACAACAAGTGACATTTAGGGAAGAGTGAGTGCGTCAATTTGATGATCATGAGGGATGTTCACAGAAGAGAAGAAAAATAGGACAGCAGATCAGAAAGCCGACCACACCAAGCCCTGTCCATTTAAGAGCTCACTGTATTCTCCAAGCACAAGAAAGTCAAGGGAGGTGCTTGGAAAGAACTGGTCTTCACAGCTGTACTTAGAGTTTTCTGACAATACTGAGCAGCTGGTGGGGAGGCAGACAGACATCTTCCGTCAGGAGACAGGAGGGAGGGGAGTTCTGAATTTGAGAGTTGCTGCTGGGAGATGGATTCAAAGACTCTTTGGGGAAGGAATTGTGCAGACACAAAACTGATCTCAAGTTCAGTATGCATTTTACCCTCAAGCAAGAATCAGTTTCTCATTCAGATCAAACTTCTGCTGCTCAAAATAAGTTATACAGTCATGTGGTTGATTATTAATGAAAACTCACAAGTACTTAACTCACTAATGAGGTACGAGCTTGACGGTAAGAAAGAAACTCAGAAGAAATTTCAGCAAAGAATAAAAAGTGACATCTTTAAAACCCCAGAGACAAGGTGGAAACAGGCTGCCTCTCTGAGGAGTATATTTAGCACTCCTAAAACACACAGTGGCCTCTATAGAATTCCAGAGAGGAGAGGTTTGATCTATTTTAAACCTGCATCTTCATTTTAGCCTCTGAATACATTGTCAGAGCTCATCAGGTCCTTAAGCACTTCTGCAGCCACGGTAATAATATAACCTCAGTCACAGCTAAGCTAAAGCAGAAAGGAAAAACAGAAATATTGCGATCACTAGACTGCTCAAAAGCAACATTAGAGTGGTGCCAATTCTATTCACAGCTAATTCTCCCTTTGGACTCGGCTCTACTCCTCTAGGACATCTCACATTCTGTCTACATGATAATTATCTGTCTGTCTGGCCACCTCTAACCTACTCAAACAAACTTATTTCAGCATTCACTTTAGGTAATCCGAGAGTTGTGCCCTACATGGTGCTGGACTCTCACTAAGCAAGAAAAATAATGCCTGATCCTTCCCTTCAGGGCTACTCTAATTTAGGAATGGAAGAAGCAAGGATGACGCTAGTAGCTAATGGAAAGAAGGAAAAAAACAAGGTGATCTAAGTGGGTTTAGTGAGGGGAAGAAAGTTGCAAATGACCAAGATGAAAACCTACAAGAGTTGTGATGGTATAGAAAATGATATATGATATATATAGTATAGAAAAATGATCCTATATGTAGAGGATAGGCTTAACACAATGAGTTCAGGGATGGTGTGTTTACAAAAGCCAATAGTAGGGACTGAAGAGATGGCTCATCCAGAAAGAACTTAAGCTATTTTCCCAAAGGACCTGGGATTGATTCCTAGCACTCACAACCACCTGTAACTCCAGTTCCAGGGGATCCAACACCCTCTTCTAGCCTTCACAGACAGTTGCACTCACATGAACATATCCCCACACACACACACACACACACGTATAATCTAAAATTCTTTATAAATAAAATCTAAGAAATCAGTAGGAATTAATTTTTTAGCCTGGAAAAGAGAAAGTTAAGACACTGGGTGATTTCTAAGGCTGTATCTACCTTCAGCACTCTTCGATGGTATTTTAATCTCTTCACAAATTGTTTGGGTTGGGGCTAAAGGAGACAGACAAGAAAAAAAGAGAGATAAAGTGCAATTTGTTTTCCTATCGTGTGCCTTGATTGGGATAAAGCACTGAATTTTACTGTACCTCAGGAATTCCAATCTCAATGCGCTTGGCGATCCCACAATTCTGCCTTAGTGTATTTGCTTTCTTTCTTAAAAAAAACAAAATGCCTATTTCACATGCTCGTTCCTATTTAAAGTTGTTGCCTTCCTTCCCTTCCTGCTCCACCCTGCACTGCCACCTGTCACACTTACGCATCCGCCTACTTCATCTTTATGTACACATGTTCCCAAGTGATAATCTCACCCCATGCTTAATTCAGGCACTCTGACGATCCTCCTGCCAATGGGTCCCCCAACCTTCTGCACCTGTGATGATGCTCTCTATAGTTATGAGGTATGTGCTGCTCCGGCAGGATGCTGGCCCTGCCCTTCAATGCTCCTTACACCATCCTATCTCAGCTACTTCAGGGATTCTTCCTGCAGCTACATACTTTCTTCCTGGCTTTGGTCATTTCTCCTACTCTATGAATCATTCTTAATGATAACCAAACATGTTCCAGGATCTCAGGTCTTTAAATGATGTGAATGACTTTGGCCTCATATTTTCAGTTACTGTCATTTTTTTCTTCTTTCCAAAAATAACCCCCTGAAAAGAGGAGACCATAAATGTCACCACCACTCTCTACCTCTCCTACGTTTTCTGAAGTGAAACTATGTCCTGACCAACACTGGTCATTTCAAAGTCACCACTCACTCCTTTGCAGTCTGACCTAGGATGTAGGTCTGCTTTCAGTGTGCTTGACCTTGTGGTGGCATTGAACACAGCTGACTGACTGGTCTGTCTGTTGTGAAATGCTCTCTCCTCACAGCTTCCTTACGATGCTTTCATACCACACTGCCCACTTCTTCTAAGTATACTTCAGAATCCCACTACTTTGGTTTAAAGCGCTACACTCTTTCTTGGATGCTTCAGAGCTTAATCCTGCCC
>LZPO01035370.1:20402-32134 GCA_001675575.1 Neotoma lepida
ACACACACATACACACACACACATACACACACATACACACACATATACACACACACATACACACACACATATACATACACACACACACATACACACACATACATACACACACACACATACACACACTCACACATACACACACACATATCGCTTTTTATTTACATATTCTTTCTAGGTTATCTCATTTCATCTCTATAAATCCTTCCTCTACACTGGGGATTTTGATGTGTGTATCATTAACTTCAACCAATCCTCAAAATTCTGTCTCAAATATCAATTTTCCGCATGGATACAATTAGATATCTCAGCATTTTAACTTGGCCAAACAAACAAAACAACTCTATACCATTCTTGTTTCCCAGTCTCAACCAAGAGCAACATCATTCACCCTGTTGTTCAAGGTACTAAACCAGGAGTTAACTTGGTCCAGCTTTTGCCCTGTACCCCACATCTGCTCTCTTAGGTGGGCTTAGCTCGACTCCCCCACCCCCAATCACTTCAAATCCCTTCAGGTCTTTTCAGCTCCATTGTCATCCCAATGACACTATCATCATTTCATTCCTTGTTTGTTTGTTTTGGTTTTCGAGAAAGAGTCTGTCTGTGTAGCCCCGTCTGTCCTGGAACTCGTTCTGTAGCCCAGGCTGGCCTCGAACTCACAGAAATTCACCTGCCTCTGCCTCCTGGGTGCTGGGATTAAATGTATGCATCACCAGTTCTTTTTTTTTTTAACTTAACCGTGTAACTTCCTGGCAGCCCCCCTTTTCTCCTCCTTTGCTCCCTCCCTTAGCCCTCACTCCACACAGTAGAAGCCTATTTTGTTTTAAATCAGTGTCAGATCATGTCATTGTTTTGCTAAAGTCCTCGATGACTTCCTTTAGAAAAGATTCTGAAATCCTGCCCTGTTTTATAAATCCCCACTTCTCCTCTTGTCAATTTCCCTGTCTCCTCTCTTACTTCACTCTTCCTTTGTCTCCCGTTATTGGATAGCTATTCCTGGTTCTCTTCTGTTCCCAGAATCCACTGTGGTCAGGTTACTGTGGTCCACGAGGCCATCTCTCCCTCCCTGCCCCAGTCACTGCATACCTAGATCCCTTTTGTGGTTCTCATGTCAGATTTTCAGATACAAATTAGGCTATATGCTGAATGTCTGATCCAAAGAGCGGAATATCATTATCTGATTCTCCACATAGTACAATCACTCAAGTACTTTATACTTACTTGTAATGTAGACTCTGTGTAAGAAGGGATATTGTCTACCCAGACCTCATTTCTATATTCCCAACACCAGTAAAAATGCCTAAAACTTATTAAGTGTTCAATATTGATTTAATGATGGAAAGACCACAACTTATAAAGTTACTAGATTTCATGTTTCATAAAACTAATTGTCATGGTTAGGGTAATTATTGCTATGATGAAACCCCATAAGCAAAAACAAGTTGAGGAGGAATGGGTTTATTCAGCTTACATTTTCACATCATAGTCCGTCTCTGAAGGAAGTCAAGACAGGAAGGAATGAAAGCAGGGCAGGAACCTGGAGGCAGGACATAATGCACAGGCCATAGAGGGGTGCTGCTTACTGTCTTGTTCCCCATGGCTTGCTCAGCTTGCATTCTTATAGAATCCAGGACCGCCAGCCCAGGAATGGCTCCACCCACAATTGTCTGGGTCCCTCCTCCATCAATAACCAATTAAGAAAATGCCCTACAGACTTGCCTACAGCTGGAGCTTGTGGAGGCATTTTCTCAATTGAGGTTCCCTCCTCTCTGATGACTAGCTTGTGTCAAGTTGACGTAAAACTATACAGCACACTAATCATTGGATATCTTCTAAAAATCCTCATAAAAGAATTTAAAATCAGAGATTGTAAGTGAAATAAAACATCAATCACACAGCCATTTATTCTAATGGACGTCATTGAGTCAGTGGAAATCTGTACCAGTACCTAAAAATATTAGAATAAAACAGCAGCACTCAGCCGGGCGGTGGTGGTGCATGCCTTTAATCCCAGCACTTGGGAGTCAAAGGCAGGCAGATCTCTGTGAGTTCGAGGCCAGCCCGGGCTACCAAGTGAGTTCCAGGAAAGGAAAGCTACACAGAGAAACCCTGTCTTGAAAACACAAGCCAGCTTATAGTCTCAGTGTGCTGTTGTGGTTGGTTATCCTGACAGAAGACTTTTGATTGGCTTGTTACCATTGGTTCTGCTTCTAAACCATACTGCAGACACTATGCCTTAGCTTAACACAATACAACATGTCAGCATGATGAATAAAAAGCTCACATGAATCCAGCTGAAATTTTGCTTCTTAGTTCTTTGGTTGGTTTTGATTTTGATATTTTTAGAGACAGAGCCCCACTATGTAACTCACTGTGTAGACCAAGCTGGCCTTGAACTCTCAGAGATCCTGCCTGTCTCTGCCTCCCAAGTGCTGGGATTAAAGGTGTACACCACTATGGCCAACTTTAGTTCTCTTTTTTTAAATCATACTAACTTTCCCCCTTTTGCCTCTTTCATTTCCAGACTTCTCAAGGATTTGAACCAAACAAGCACAATCTCTTATATTGTAGAACACACACACACACAAACTCACTCATGCATGCATTCACCCTTCTATGCACATGGGCATGAATAGCAAGCACAGATACAAAAACTGAAAGTGAGAATATAGTTCAAGAACTGTGATTGACGTGTACCGAGACATATGCTCTCAAAGAGAGGAGGAAACTATCTGTGATAGGTGAGAGAATGAGTCACTCCCACACCCATCACTGCAAGTTTCAGAAGGGACTTGTTTATATGCAACTAAATGGAGTACATGGGAAATGGTAATGCTGGTAATAAATAGGAAAAACTTTTAAGGAAGACTGCCCAACAAAATTGCTTGGGTAGAATTCAGCCTTCACACAGTGACTTTATCTGCACTTGGTGCAGCTAGTAGGACTGCAAGTAAATGCCTTCTTTTCCTTCCTCCCAACTCTCCAGTAAAGGCAGAGGCCTAAAGGAATGCAAGAAGATGCTCTCCCTTCATCCAGAGACTTGGAGCACAGAACTATTTTCTGTATGCTTGCTTTCAAAGATGCCTATATTAAAATATTCCCCTACTATATACACCCAGATGGTCAGCCAGTCACATTAAAATTGGAATTAAATTTGCCAGCATTATGGTATGATTTGCAAGCAACAATGTAGCAATGAAATAGAAGTGCTAATTTGGAACAAAGATGATACTTTATCAAGAAACAGAAAATCCTGGAAATATACTTAGGACATAGATTGTGGCCATTAATAGGAAAAAAAATATTTTCCGTAGGCAGTTTAATTCTCAAATGAAAAAAAATTGGTGAGATATTATTTGTAGGAAAGTTCAGATATAATAAACAACAGCACTCACCAAATAAATTGAGCACTAAACATACTGCTATCTAAGAGTATCATTTATGGGTAAAACTAAGCTTTTCACAAACAAAGCAAAATGCTCCTGCTCTCCTCAGCCAAACACAAAACACTGTCGATTTCAATGGTGTCTTGCTGAAAAGGGAGGTAAGAAAGAGGAAGAGAAGAAAAAACAACTGCCATGGCAAAAAAGACCCCAGCCTTTTCACTACAGAGATGGCCTTTGATCATGCCCAGGGACAAAGACATTACGAAATTGCTTATGTGAAATGTAGTAGCAGCCATGGCTTCCTGGGCCATCTCTGAAGAAAGTGTCTTGGATGCATCCCAAGCCATGTGTGAAGCCACTTCACTNTATGAGCTGTAGCATCCACAGAAAAATTATTAAGAATTGTTTTTCTCAAGTAGGGAAAGGCTGAACCTAAGGATCTGGGTCCTTGGGGCCTAAAGAAAGCCTATCCTATGATGGGAAAGAAAATAAACTGAAAAATATGCCTAAAAATAATTAGAAAAGACATTGTTCATGTGCCCAGCCCTTGAGAGTGCTTACCGATCTTCCAGAGGGAGTGTGGTTCTCAGCACCCACAGTGGAGGAGAGGCCCAGAACTNAGAAGTGCCTCCAGTTTCAGGGAGGCCAACACCTCTTCTGGCCTCTTTGGACACCCACACATACATGGCATATGTACATATACATTAAAAACTAAAAGCTCTTTAAAATGTAGATATGTCTATGGTGTGTCAGCAGTAAGCACGGTAGGTATAGACAAGTAGATATTAGCAAATATGTACTTATGTGACGATGTTAAAAGACACGGTTATTTCCTTTATTGTCACTACCTCATTGAGATCTTCATTTCTCTGACTGTCTAACCCTTCTTCCTAAATGTATTCTTTTCCATGGCTACTCAGAACATCTACTGTCATATTCATATTCCATATATGCTCACCACTACATATCTTGTTGTTGTTTCTTTTAATTACTGCTATCTTCGAAATTTTTAATTTCTTTGAAAATGGCTTTCTCCCAGGCCATCAGTGGTAGTATCCCTGAATTTTCATGATGGAGTCAGATGGTCAGGACAGCCACACAATTGCAATGTCTGCAGAGGACACTAACAAAATGAAGGCCAAAGCTTTGCAGTGGCGCTCTCTGTATGTGTATCGGTAGCTAAATGCATTAGTAATGATGTAATTGGTAATAATAAATTAGGCCACCCTCTATGATGCTATGCATAATAAAACATGTTTTGTAATAGTTTCTTCTTCTCTTTTACAGTTTGGTTTCACAAAACAAGTATTGGACTTTGAGGAACTTTGTAAAGGGATGATATGCTGTGGGATGTCTTTCTGTATGCTGTGAATATGTGTTGCTCTCATTGGTTAATAAGTAGAGCCAATGGCAAGGCAGAATAAGGTGAGGCGGTACACTCAAACTGAAGAGGAAGAGGAAGAAAAGAAAGTGGGAGAGACACTGTGTGTGGCCGCCAGGAGAAGCAAGATGTGAGAGAACAGGTAATGCATGAANCCACGTGGCAAAGCATAGATTTATAGGAATGGGTTGAATTAAGTTATAAGAGCTAGTTAGTAATGTGCTTGGCCATTACATAGGCCATACAATTTGTAATTAATATAAGCCTCTATGTGTTTACTTGGGACTGAGGGGCTGCNGGACCAGGGAGGACACAGGAAAACTTCCAGAATGTTACTTTACTGTGTAAAGGTGTGTTACTTTTTTTTATGCCACATTTGTTTGATGATGTAAGGATGTGTGTTTACTTGTGTAAAGATGTGTTGCATCTGTTTCACCTTGCCTGCCTAAGACATCTGATTGGTCTAAGAAAAAGCTGAATGGCCAATAGTTAGGCAGGAGAAAGGATAGGCGGGGCTGGTGGGCAGAGAGAATAAATAAGAGGAGAAATCTAAGACCAAGAAGAGGAATGAGAAAAGGAGCCAGGGACGCCAAGGACACCATGGATGCCGGGGATGCCATGGGCCAGCCACCAAGCCACCCAGCCAGCCAGCTAGCCAGCCACAGAGGAAGCAGGAAAGTAAAACATAAAGAGAGAATGAAAGAAAAGTAAAAAGCCCCATAGCAAAACATAGAAAAAGAGAAGCAAGATAATTTAAGTTAGAAAAGCTGGCTAAAAACAGGTCTAAGCTGAGGCCAGATATTTGCAACAAAGAATAAGAAATCTGGTGTCTTTATTTGGGTGCTAGGTGGTGGCCCTCCAAAAGAGAAAAAGCCAACTACAATTATTTATCCTTTTTTAATAATACATCCCATTACATTCTATATTCCAGAAAGTACATGNAGTATACAGTCAGTTCTTGAATTTTTTAAATGTGTTTTAAGAGTATTGTCTCTTCAACTAAGAATCCAGTAATTCCCTCAAATCATTGTTAGAATAGAGGCAATCTGAACAATGTAACTGTTGACAATCATTCTAACTAACCTACAACATGTAAAATTTCAAAAATAATTACTGATACATGAGGAAGAATCTAATTGTTAATTTAAAACAGTCTAAAACATAATTAAAGATAACATTAATGCTTAGGCTATTTTCTGGAAGTTTGGCCTGCATAATTATTCAAGAGTGAAAAATTACATTAATTTTATCAAATATTTGAATGCTTTCCATTATAGGCTTATATGATTTGCTGACTCTCTTAGTTACTTTTCTATTGCTGTGATAAGACACCATGATGAAGGCAACTTATAGAAGAAAGAATTTATTTGGAGCTTATAGTTTCAAAGGGTTGGAGTCTATGACCAGCATGGCTGGGAACATAGCAGGAGGCAAGCAGTCATGGTGTTGGGACAGCAGCCAAGAGCTCACAACTTCAGATACAACTACAATGCTAAAACGCTAATTGGAAATGGAGCAAGGATTTTCAAACCTCAAAGGCCTCACCCATTGACATCCTTCCCCCAACAAGGCCTTATCTCCTAATTCTTCCCAAATAGTTTGACCATTTAGGAACCAAGTATCCAAAAATAGGTGTCTATGGGGGAGGCCCTTCTCATTCAAACCACAACATTGACCAATAAAATAACACATGATTATTCCAATAATTTTTCCTCCATTGGTTCTTCAAACAGCAAGGTCTGCACCCAAGATAGCAAATGACAGTCAATGTCCAGTCACACTGTTCAGGAGGCTAGCCCAGAACCAACTAGGCTTACCCTCAAGCAGTTTTCAACTATCACTTNAAAGTTTGCCTTTGCTAAGGGGCTTGTCTGACCTCTTTCCCAGACAGCCTTGACTGTTGCTTCTGANCTTGGATGGATGTCTTAGTCATAGGCTATTCTGATTCACTTCTCTCTGGAGGAATGCATTTAGCCCAGCTTCCTGTGGGTGGTGCTCCTGCCTGAGTCTCCCTAACCAGAACACAACATCCAGGTCTGCTTCCCCTTTGCCCCAGGTTCTCTACAGCATCAGCTTTTCCCACAGGTGCCAACCATTCTATGGTACGGTTTGAAGGGCATCAAAACCAAAAGCTCCCCTGGCAGACTCCCTGGAGTTGCAGCCAAGGATCATTAGCGTTGCTCCTTAAAATAACTTTGTTGTTTAGACTCTGAACTCTTCTAGCCCCTACTCCCACCTATTCCTACTGAAATAATTGTTGTCTTACATGATTACTGAAAACTCAGGGTTTCTTAAGATTTCAACAACTGTGTGATAGCGAAGCAGTACTAGTGAGCAAAGCTTCTGTTTTGCTTCTAATCTGTTTATCTCCCTTTTGTTAGATGTTAGCAAATAGAAAGGGAAAAAAGTGTATTTTAAAACGTTGGCCTTCTCAGTGGAGGAGAAGGATCTCACATGCTCTGTGCTGAAGATAACAGAAACAGTGCAATTAGAGTCAGAATGAGAGAAATCCAAACAGAGCAGGCAGGATCAAGACTGCCTCATAGAGGAACCTCCCTAAAACCTGGGCAATCGGAATTTCTGTCTAACTGTGGGGGCTGTTTTTCTGTTGATTTCATTTTGAGCGAGCTTGTATTTAAATATAGTTAAGCCTCTGATTGTCTGTAAGAAAGGACATTTGAATTAGAAAATGGATCATCAAAAATACAATCAATTAATCAATTAAGCTATTTACATCAGCACAGGACTTCCTGAAACAAATGGTATTCTTATTGATTTAGATCAGGCAGAGAGAAAAAGGATCATTGGCCAGATAAAGTACCCTATGGAAGTTGGAGATTAGAAGCAACCAGGACTAAGCATGAGAACATGGTATGATGTATCATTAAATTCTAACAAGATGAAGGGGTGNATAAAGGTGGAGGGGATCCAAGGTTGATTTTAACTAACCTAAAACATTTTGCTTAGGACTTATGGTTAAATTGATCCACAAGTGTCCATCTTATACCTTTGTTCCTTCAAGAATTGGGGATGGCAGGCGATCACAGAAACATACATGATATAATGAACAGTTAATGCAGACTCCCAGGCTAGTTCCTATGTTAGCATGGTCTGCTGGAGCCCACTCCTTTTTTCTCTCTGCAGTTCACACACCTGTCCTCACCCCCCTTTCTGACCATCCCTCAGCCAGGGCACATTTGCCTGCTGTGAGNGTGGGGCTCATAGAGCCCTTGTTGACAGGGAATTCTGGGATTCTCCATGGAGGCTAAGGAGAAGGATGTAGGCTCAGGCAGATATGCCCTTTTGGCCACTTGCNTTCTCAATGGCAGTAGAAGAGAGGAAGGAGAGTAGGAGCTCCTTCTGGACTCCGTCTCCTACCATAAAGAAGAATATCTGAGCAAGGCTGAGGCAGTGATAAGCATTGTCACGAGGAACTTCACAGGATGGCTCATGTCCAGAGGTGTTCCCGCATCCGCAGTCAAGAGCATTTTCCACTGACTATTGGACAACCACAGAAACTGGGTGTATCTGGCCATGGCTTTCTCTTGCAAAGGAGAATAGAATAATCCATATAATCAGGTCTGTTTTTTCAATATAAAAATAATCACTCATTATGCAGACTAGAAGGAATTTTCAAGCGCTGTGGCATTATGACCCTACATCATGGATTGTCTAATGATATATGTCCACTGTTTAACTTGCTATCATGCTATGCTACAGACACACACACACACACACACACACACACACACACACACACAGACAAGCACACAAACGCACACACACTGTTTACTCAAAACCACTGTTCACACTGGTCAAGCTGTGTCCAGTGGGATAGACCTTTAATCCCAGCAGCTTGGGAAGATGATGCAAAAGGACGGCAAATTCAAGGCCAGCCTAGGCTGCAGAGGGAGTCCAAGGCTAGCCCAGGCTGTAGAGTGAGTCAAAAGCCAGGCCAAGCTGTAGAGTATGTCCAGGGCTAGCCCAGGCTGTAGAGTGGGTCAAAAGCGAGCTTAGGCTGCAGAGTCCAAGGCTAGCCTGGTAACTTAATGTGATTCTGTCTCAAACAAATAAAAGTAAAAGGAAGGATTGAAGAAGGCTTAGGGGCAGAGTGCTTGTCTGGCATGTGTGAGGCTCTGGGCTCAACTCCCAATATTGCAGAAGAGGAAGAGGAAAAAGAAGAAAAGGAGGAGGGAGAAAGGAGGAGAAGGGATAAAAGTGGTTAAGATTAAGACAGTTTAGCTATGATGTTTAATCAACACCATAGAACAATATGAGGCATCTCAGACAGAAGGAATTGTAGGGAAAACTGTGCAAATATAAATAAAAGATTCAGATTTGGGGAATTTGGAGAGAGTAGATAGGCACTGTAAAAGTAAAATGTGCTAACATCTGTCAATGTGCTAACATCTGTCAATGTGCTAACATCTGTCCTCTGGATCTTACCAGGATTGTCATCGTTACTACTCATATTTTGTATTTCATTTTACAGATGAGGAAGCCGAGATCCAACAAGCTCAGGCATCTAGACAATATCATATATGGTATGTAATGAAAATTATTTGTTCAATGAAGGAAATAGTATAAATACAGAAGAAGGACTGGGGAGAAGGGTCAGTGGGTGAAGCCAATGATGGAAGCCCGGAGACCCGGCTCCTGGTCACTTGCTTTTCCAACACTCATCCTGTGTCCTCCCTATCTACACTCAGCAATGTGAAGTGCAGAGACGAAAATAAAAGATGATAGAATGTACTGTCCATCATATCAGTGTGTATGCCTGGAAGCAATTGTAGAGCCATTTCTTCTAAGATGAGTAACAAATTGTCCCTGCCTGATGCCCAGTGAGGAGAAGAGCAGGCAGGAAGACCGTCATTCTCACCTTCTTACACAGGGTTAGAGGAAGCACTTTAGCATCTTCGGCCAAACTAAACAAACAAACAAAAAATCCTGTATGAAAGTATACAAGGGCTCAAAATCCTTCTCCTCTAAAATGTAACTTAAAATAATAATAATAATAATAATAATAATAATAATAATAATAATAATAAATTCAAGCCCACTAAAACTGCCTGGGCTCCATAGAAGATAGCTGAGTTTATTTTACTGTGTCACATATTTTATCTAAATAAAATAATTAGGACAGAAAACCAAATTCAATGAATCGTTTGTTAATTGTCTATTGTTTCTCTTTTAATGTAAGACAAGTGCACATTTGCTAAAAGCGTGGAGTCATTCTCCACCAAACCAATGCTCCAACTGTAATTCCATCTGCTTGATACTTTGACATTTTAGGTCTGGAAAAGCATGGGGTGAAAGACAGCAAAGAGCAGGGAAATTTTAGTTCAGAAGTGCAAGGGCGCACTGGAAATACAGCTTTAGGGAAGCAGACTCCAAACCACTGTGACTAATACATTTTTCAGATTTATTAACTGGAAAGGCTCACAGGCAAAGAGACAAGAGGCAGACAGAATTGGCTTTCACACAGCTCTTGAGGATTCTGGTGAGATGTCCTACAATTGTTTTCATAGCTGGGTAAGAATAATAAGTTGTAAATGTATAATTCATTAGACGGGAACACATTCTGAAAATAGTTTTTTTTCTACAGACATATCAACAAACCAAAAACTGCATCTAAGGGTTGCACCAACTGTTTCTGAGGATAGAGTGCACCTGTTTTAAAATGAAAAAAGGCCAAAGAATGTGTTCTCCTATTTCACATCCTTTGACCTTTCCAACCATCAGCTTCGTAATGCTGGTAAGTGACAAATGAAGCTTATGCATCTGTATTTTCGAAGTGAACAGGACATTTTTCATCCAGACCAAATGAAATTCCCTTCTAAAAGCAGTCTGTGATCTCAGCTTCTTTGCACAAGCATAACTCAAACCGACATGTCAAGGGCTGGATTCTTAATTCTAGAAGTATAGACAAAAATATGCTGCTTCATGAATTATATTTTTATCAGCAATAACATTACTGAAGCGTAATTCAAGTATCTTATAATTTGCAAATTCAGAATGTATTGTATCATGGGTTTTAGCATATTCACACATAACCCACCAACACAATCAGTTTGAGAACATTGCATTAGTCCCTGAAGAAACTCTGCACTCTTTAGCTCCTGTCTGCTGGTCCCTCCCAACATGCCCAGATTCCCATCCCTACCCAAGCAGTCATCTACTTTCCACCTAATGTGTGTCTGCCTATTCTGAACATTTGTAGAAATAGAATCATACGAGTTTTTATCCAAATTCTCTCTGTATATTTTAAAGATTCATCTATGTTGTAGTGTACAACCATGTAGTACTTCATACTTATGGTTGTGTATACTCCATTATATACAAAAAACACATTTGCTGACTCATCAGGTGGTAGACACTTGGCTTATTTCCATATTTCNGTTTTCATGAATGCCATTGCTAGGAATGTTGGACAAGGTTTTGTGTGGATAGCTGTCCACTTTTCTTGACAGATTCCCAGAGGAAGGAATTCTCCATAAAATGTCCTCTGTGTTAACTTCTTGAGAAACTAGCATCCTGCTTTCTAAACTCACTGAACTGATATGCATTTGCACCACGTGAGTAATAGAGTTTTGATTTCTTTTCATTTCTCTCCAGTTACTGCCAGACATTTTGGCTATGGCATCCTAGTGAACTGAAGTGGTTTCTCTGTGGTTTTGAATTGGATGTCCTTAGTGAATAAAAACAGTAAACTGTTCTGTGTTTCTATTGGTTATAAGTATATATTTTTATATGCTTTGTTCATTTTAACTGAATTTATATGTCTTGGTTATGAAATTATAGGATTTTTCCATATTCTACATATACTACATTCTCTATCATCTATCTATCTATCTATCTATCTATCTATCTATCTATCTATCTATCATCTATTATCTATCTATCATCTATTATCTATCTATCATCTATTATCTATCTATCATCTATTATCTATCTATCATCTATTATCT
>LZPO01035371.1:6468-17408 GCA_001675575.1 Neotoma lepida
TAGAAAAGATCATATTGAGTGGGATAATCCAGACACAGGAAGACAAACATAGTATATTCTCTGTCATCTGAGGCTCCTAGCTCCAAATCTTCAGATGTGAGCACATATCCTGGAGTAACTGCAAAAACCAGGAAAGCAAAAAAGACAGTTGTCAGAGACAAGGGCAAGGCTCAATCCAAAGGGAAATAGCAGAGTACTGTGATCTGATCTGGAAAGTAGGAAAAGGGAGCTCAGTGAGGAAAGGGGAAATAAATGCAGGAGGAGGAGGGTAAAACGACAGTGAGAATGTCTCAAAAAGTCATTAGGAAAAGGAATCATCCCAATAACTATCTACTCAAAGAACTATATTAAAATAAGTCTATGTATAAATATGCATTTATGTTTTAAATGAAATTTTCCCATGCAGGATGGCAATGNTCCCTCCCAAGAGTCAAAGACCACATAACAAACACCTGACACCAAGCATAAGTTGTTCTTTTTTAAATTGTTGCTCAGGGTTTCCTAAGAGACTCCCAAGACATTACACTGTTACTGTTACCCTTGGTTACCCCAACCCCCAGAGGCAGAATGCAAGTCCCTGTGCTGAAGACAACTGCAAACATAGCACCCAGAGGTCCCTGACCTGGAATTGACCCAAATGCATCCCTTTTCCCTGGGACTAACTTTCATGGTGCCAGAACCCTCAGAGTGCAGTTGGAGCACAAATACANAGTAACCAACAGCTCTCCAATTGGATTTAAGAGCGGCCCAGCAAGGGAGAAAATCATGTATGATACTGGAAACCTAGCCATCATCTACCCAGGGTTAGTAAAGTCATGGATTTTGGAGGAAAACCTATAACCACTACTTTACTAAACCACCATAATCCCTAACTACATTCTAAAGATTTGTCCTTATACCCACAGATAAGTGTAGCCTTCAGCCCTCACCAAGAAAACATCTCTTTGCAACAGATGGAAACCATTTCAGAAAAACATAACCAATTAAAATTCAGAGTTGTGGAGCNTAGTCTCAATGAATATATCTACAAAGCAATTTCATCACCTAAGGTTTAGTGAGTATTATAGAAGAGTGAGTGGAAAGATTGTAACAGCCAGATGACCAGGGAATTTGCTCTAAGAATGGCTCCTGGTAATGTCAAAAGCCACACTCATGTAGCCTCATCAACATGACTCCCCAAACATGAGCTGAACAAGGACAGGAATAGACATGTCNAAGTGGACTGGGGGAAGTTCTGGAGGGTAAATCCTACACAAAGACCTACAGACAACTAAGGAAAACAAAGAATGGGAGAAATAGTNTTCTGGAGGGAAGAGGACACCAGGTAGCTTTTTAATACCAAATGATCAGCCCTGAAAACACACATGCAAGTAACAATATGCAGACTAAGAAATTTACATTTAGGAATATATGTAAATATATATGTATGCAATAACATTTATTGAAAAAAGAAAGACCATGAATTTGAAAGGAGAGGTATATGGAAAGGTTTAGATGGAAAAAGGGAAGGGGAAAATAATGCAATTATATATCAAAAATAAAAGAAATAAATAAAAGGTGAAAAAGAATAGAGGAATTCACTGAGTACTGACCTTTGGCCTTATGTGTTTGTCCTATTCACATGTCCATGTGTGTATACAATGCATACTATCTTAATCAGTGTTCTGTTGCTGTGAAGAGACACCATTACCATGGCAACTCTTACAAAGGAAAGCATTTAATTGAGGCTTGCTTACAGCTTCAGAGGTTTAGTACATNATCCTCATGNAGGGAAGCATGGCAGCACACGGACAGACAGGGATACTGAGAGATCTACATCTGGATCCACAGGCAGCAGAAAGAGAGACATTGGGTCTGATTTGGGCTTTTGAAACCCCCAAATCCACCCCCAGTGATTCACTTCCTCCAACAAGGCTACAACTACTTCAACAAGGCCATGTCTCCTAATCTCTATTTAAGTAGCGCCACTTCCTAAGGACCAAGGATTCAAATATATGANTTTATGGGGGCCATTTCTATTTAAACAACCACACATATGTATACAAGCAATGACTTGGAATGAATAATGAACCCATAGGATTGATTACTTGGACTTCAAGCTAGGGTCTTCATTCACAAACAATTTGACATAAGAAATTGTGCTTCACTTTACTTTCCTNTGGTTTTCTCATTGGCAACTTGAAAGTACTTATTCTCCCACAGGATTAGTGCCTAACAAAGTATACATCATAAAAGTTAGATTTTATACCATAATATACTTTTTCAATATATNTGATCTCCAATATGAAGTATGTGTTATGGAATAATCTTTTTGTATACTGTGAAGATGTGTCTTTGCCAAAGTGCCTTCTGATTGGTTTAATAAAAGGCTGACTGGCCAATAGCTAGGCAGGAAGAGGTTAGGTGGGAAGGCTAAACTGAGAGGACCCTGGGAAGAAGAAGGGCAGAGTCTCATGGTCACTAGTCAGATGCAGAGGAAGCAGGAGATGAACAAGCTATACTGAAAAAAGGTACTGCCACATGGTAGAGCATAGATAAGAAATATGGGTTAATTTAAGTTGAAAGAGCTAGTTAGTAACAAGCCTAAGCTATCNGCTGAGCATTTATAATTAATAATAAGTATATGTGTGGCTATTTGGGGACCAGGCTGGCAGGACAGAGCTGACTGGTGGGACAGAAAAACTCTGCATACAAGGATGACATAGTTTAACATCAATGAGTGTTTCCATCTTTACCACACACTAACNCGTNCTTCCCACATAGTGGCTTCTGAAGATTTTTTTTCTTCCAAAACAGACAAGTCATTAGCTAGAACATCTTTTTCTTCCTTTAGTTTTATAAAGTCTGGTTTTGGTTGCCTTGGATTGGACTGGGGTTACTAATTTATTTGTATTATAACATTGATCACCATTGTTAAGAAAAGGTCACTAAAATTAATGAAGTTTGCAAATATTCACTTGAAGTTATCCTTACTTGAAACATGAGAACAACATTGGTTTTTTTTTTTTTTTTTTTTTTTTGCTGAGAAAAGTAAGTGCTCAACTTCTTACCTTGAAGCACAAAAACATTATATTTGGAGTGTCTGTGGTATCAGTTTTCTCTAGGGGAATGACTGCACTATAACTGTTGGCTTTAAAAATAAAAGACTCTCTGTCCACAATTCACCTTTGCCATATCAATAGCTTTCCATTTTCCCCTCCTGTCTCCCAACTTGCCACCATCTCCAAACCCAAGCCTAGTTCCAGAGAAGCAGTCTGTCAATCTCTTTTGTTTTCAAGCTACNTTTGCCCAGAGGGATTACTCACTTCTTCCCNTTCTCATTTTCCCTCCTCATCTCCCCCANACTGTGGCCATCTCCACACCCACAGGCCTAGATCCAGATCCATGGCCTTCAAACCTACGTTGCTGAAGAGTCAACTCTGACTAGTGAGATGTTCCTTTCCTCACCNATCCTTCCTTCTGCTCACTGCCATCTCTGCACCCACCTACTGTTCTTTGGGAGCCATCTCTGCCTGCCCCAGTTAAATGGCTCATCTACCCGCTTTAGTCATCATAGCTCAGGTCACACAGCTCTTACCCTGGTCCAATATAAATTAAGATAGATTATCACATCAGACACAACCAAGAAAGAAGTCCACATACCCAGGTTACACTGCAAAAATAAAAACATGAATGGCCAAGACAGTATGTCTCCCATCAAACCCACTAGTCTAATGAGAACTCCCTAGAAGAACCCTAGTACAAAAAAAAGTAAAAAGAACAATCATAAAATTTGTAAAATACATAAATAAATAAAAATAAAAATTCAATGAATTTAAAGATGACCAAAACAAACACTTCATCGAATGCCAATAGGATAACAATAAATGTCTGAGTGATGTTCAGGAAAATATAACATGTGACTGAATAAAATGATTACTATCTTCATTATTTTGAAGGTAATTCAGGATTTGAAAACTGATTTTAATAAAAAGATAGAAATGTTGAAGAGAACACAAACTGAAATGAAGATGGAGTTAACATACTCAATATTCCCTGTCTCTTATACACATCTAGATGTGTATAAGAGACAGCAATAAATGTCTGAGTGATGTTCAGGAAAATATAACATGTGACTGAATAAAATGATTACTATCTTCATTATTTTGAAGGTAATTCAGGATTTGAAAACTGATTTTAATAAAAAGATAGAAACGTTGAAGAGAACACAAACTGAAATGAAGATGGAGTTAACATACTCAATATTCCAATTAAAAAACTCTCAGGGGAAAACCTTACAAATAAAATGAATCAAGCAGAAGATAGAATAATGGGTTCTGATGGTAATTTTTTGCTAGATGAAATTAGCAGAAAAATATATGTAAAACACAGAAAAGTGGCATGTGGGAAAGGTGAGACACCATCAAAAGCCCAAATCCTCCTATTATAGTTAGGAAGAATCCCAAATCAATGGCACAGACCAGACATTTAGCAATATGTCATNGAAGAAAACTCACCCGGACAAAGGAAAACATACTCATATAGATATGGAAAAACCCAGAACCACAACTAGAGAAGACAAGAGAAGAAATACTCCACAACATCTGTCTCTTATACACATCTAGATGTGTATAAGAGAAATACTAGAAGCAATACTTTCAACTAAAAAGAGAAATAGGTACAACCAAGAGACTACAGACAGAAAACAAATGAAGCTATAATTAGTGCAATACAAAGCACAAATAAGAATAAAAACTAGCAAAAAATACAAAAAAACAAAAATGACTGTAATTGACATACTTTAAATATTAATGGCTTCAATTCTCAAATCAAAAGACACGGGCTAGATGAATGGATTAAGAAACAAACTTCATCTGTCCGTTGTCTACAAGAAACCCTCATCTTGGTTTTAAAGACAGGCACCACCTTAAAGTGATATCTATAGAATATTACAGGTAGATTCNAAAGAAAAACCATTCTACTCTGTAACACATGGAAGCATCTGTAAGAGAGACCACATGCTGGTACACAAAGGAAACCTAACAAATACAGAAAATCCGAACAATCTCATGTAGCCTGTCTGGTCCTTATGCAATAAAACTTAAAATCAACACCAAACAAAATGTTAGTAAGTACATACACATTCACGTGCACAACTCATTACTGAATGTTGAATGGGTTAAAGAAGAAATAAAAATATTCTTGGAACTAAATGAAAATGAAAACATAACAAAACATCTGGGACACATGAAAAGCAGTTCTAAGAGGGAAAGTTATAGCCCTAAGTGGCTACATTTTTAAAAATCAAAAAGAACATAAATAAATGGCTAAATGATGCAACTCAAGAATATGACCAAAAAAAAACAACAAAAAAACAAAAAACAAAAACCAAGAACAAACCAAACCTGTGGAGAGCTGATGAAATCATGAGTAAATGTGTTTTGTTAACATGAGTACAACCATGTGAAGAAGAACATTGATGTCTCAGACCCAGAGGAATTGGTGAAGGTTTCTCCCAGCTGAGGCTCAGAGGCACGGCAAAGCCTTCCTTCCTCTTGTCCAAGTACAGTGTTTTCAAATGATTGTCCAGGGTGTGCAAAATCTAGCAACTGCTGATTCCTCCTCGAGTGATTTGAACAGAGAGTTCTCAAAAGGAAAAATAAAATACACGTGGTCAGTCCTGAAACCATGTATATACAAACAATACAAACAGAGCTCATAGGTTGTATTTATAGATTTACACATACGTATAAACATATATGTAACAATGAAAATAAAAAAAAGGCAATCAGTGTGAAAGGGAGAAGGAGGAGGAGGAGAAAGGGCGTTTAAAAGGANATGAAGGAAGAAAAGGGAAAGGGGAAAATGATGTAATTGCATTTTAATTAAACTACGCATAAAATAATAGAAAATTTAAAAGGTGTTTTAAATAGAAATAAAAACAAAACCAAAGGAGTCTTCATTTAATATAGATTAAAGATAAATCCAGACGAAATATATATTCTGTAAAATGGCTACTTTTATTATTAAACAGAACATGAGACTGTCAGTTTCTGCATTTCTTCAGGCAAATTAAAAAAAAAATGTTCTCTATCAGGGCCTCGACAAGGACTCTGGAGTGCANTTGTGGCCTGCCCTTCCCTTCCACATTGTATCATTGAGTCCCTCTCACAATAGTTCGCTCTTCCTCGTGAAAAACTAAGAACTTCTTTCAAGTGTTTATGACTATCATTTGTGTGTCTTCTAACATAGCATGTTCTAACACATCAACCCAGGGTGCTGTCCCCACCTTTCCTCATTCTATGATTCAGTTTAAAGAATCCTTCAAAAGATCATACTAAATAAATAACAAGTTAGCTCTCAGGCAAACAAATAAATTTGCATTGTTTTATATTCCTCATAAATATTTCACCTAATTACCGAAGTACCTTGTTTAGAAACACGAAACAACATTATAAATTAATTAGCACTGTCCCCACTGATTTTCTAGAAGTTGTGTGGAATAGAAAAGCTGCAAGTCAAAACAGGCTGCAGGACCACTCAGTGCATACCATATGCGAACGTCCACTTCGAGTTGTAAAATGTAACCTATGGGCTGCATTCTGAGCCACCACCGGTGTCTCGTGTTAGTTACAGCACTATTTATTTTCAAATTCATGGTCAAAGAGGCTCTGCCTTCATTTTTTACTTCTTTTGCTTTCTAAGGATCTAAACAGACAAGAGCTCATGTTGTCATGATAATGATTAAAAGTTGTATTTTCTTCTCACTGCAAAGTAGAAATATCTTACATTACTAAAATGTAAGCCAATATTTTGAAAGTTGTGGAAGGTCATGGATGTAAAGCAAATGTAATATTAATACAGAGGTGATATGGAATTCACTATTTTATACCTAAAGCAAAAGTAACACATTTTTTAACTAATTATAGCATTTTAATGATTTTTCTGAACTTACTATCAAATAATTGCAATTTATAATATTTCTAAGTGGTGGTAACATAAGCCAAAGGAAATAGAAAAGTTCATAATCTTGAGCTTAAGTTGAAAACAGTAAGATGTCCATATTTTATTAAAAAGAGTCACAATATTTTGCCAAAAATGAATTTAAGTATAATTCCTATAGAACAAGTGCTGTAAATATCAAATTAGCTCCCAAGTCTTAATGCTTAAGCCCATTTAAAAATTTTAATTGCATCATTATAGAAGTATTGTATTTGATTTTTCCAAATAGTCTTAATTATATATATCATTATAAAATACTTGAGCTTTTTCATTATTAGACNTTAAAGTGTCTGCTGATTCTTTACTGAAATCTCTGCTCAAGCAAATTGTTTGTCTTTTCGGCGAAGTAGCAACAGCCTGAAGGGATTAGTGCTTACAAGAGAAAAAAAAATCAAGAAAAACAAAAATATTTTGTTTGACCAAGTAAAAAAATACCAAAAATGGTTTGGTTTAAATGATAGACCAAGTCTGAGTCTCCCTGACTTAAGCAGCTTGGATTTTTCTCTGAGCAGTTGTGAAATCAACTTAAATCCCTTTAATGCTTACATCTTATCTTCAACATGCCTTTTTTGGCAATATTGCTGGATGTTTTGTCAAAGGAGCTACAGTGGAAACCAAGATAATTAACATGGAAAATATTTGAATTGTGGGGGTTTTGTTGCATGTGTACATGCATTAAAAATGAGTATATACATCACATTCAACAAAGCTAGGANCACAGTGGAGACTTTGCTTTGAGGCAAGGGATCAAAACATCTCNACTAATGCACAGGAGTCTGGCTATGGTCTCTGACAGCCCCTATTTAAGCTACCCAACACAGCCAACGGTAGATTCCAGACTGCAGTTTCTCATGGAGGTCTTTGAGTTGACCACTGCTTTGACCACATTATCAGTTTAAAAGCTATCTTCCTTAGTCATGTGTGGAGTGCCAAATTGAAAAGTAGAGGATTGATTGTGTTAGCAAATTCCCAGTTTTCTGAACAAGTATTTGACTGTAGTCTGAAAAATACCCAACAACAACAAAATCCCATTGTCTATCTCCCCCAGGAACTAATTTTCCCCCTGTCCTGCTTTGGCTTCTGTTACATCATTGCCTGTCCTTGGCTCCCCCATAAGCCCATATCACTTTTCCTAAAGTCAATTAATTTGATATTGCTATGAATTGTNCAGTTGTTTGTGAAACATAAATTCTATGCTGAAAGTAAGAATGAAATTAACTGGGAAGGAAATTAGGGAAAAAGAGACAGGGCTATAGAGAGAGGGAGATAGAGACAGAGATAAACAGAGACTGATGGAGACAGAGACAGACAGAGAACTCAGTAAGCAGAACTAAGCCTGGCCTGGTGGCACATGCTTTTGATCCCAGCTATTTGGAAGGCTGAGACAAGAGGACCATAAGTTTAAGATCTACCTGGGTTATAGAGTGAGTTCAAGGCCAGTCTGGGAAACTTAATGAGATTCTGTCTCAAAAAAAAAAAGTGAAAATAAAAGTTGGACATGCAGCTTAGTTTTAGGGTGCTTGACCAGCATGTGTAATGCCCTAGGTTTTATGCCCAGTACTGACAGGGGGAAAAAAAAAACCTAAAGAAAATTTTTAAAGAAACCAAAAAATATATTTATTTATACTAATGATGGAAATAATAGACATTTTAGGCTAATGTTTTTATAAATGTAAATTGATCTTAGTAAATCATTCTATTACCATGTNGCAGGTTGTTTTTTAAGATTTCCATGTCACTGATTTATAATTTAACGTAAATAGTTGACAGGCATATCAAGTAATAACTGCCAGACAAGATAAGAATATTGAAAAGAGCCAATAATAAAGGCATGAAAAGATAATATTTTATTTAACTATATATTAAATACTTAGGAATATTGGTTGTTCTATAGCATTTATAGTGCATTTGATGCATTTTCAATTCTTTCTAAACAAATAAATAAATGATCATTACCTAACATGAGGGAAAACTATGTAACAACTTTTCGTGAGTGGCAAAATAGCTTGTAGGAGGAATTACTTATTATTGCCCATGATTAGAGAATGTCCAGTCTGTAGTAAGCTATTGATATATAACATCACGGTAGCAGAATGTGGCCAAGGAAAACTGCTGGATTCATGACAACCAAGATGAGGGATAGAGAAAGAAAAAAAGAAAACAAACAGACTAGGAATAGGGTTCTTCAAAAGCGTTGTGTCCAATTCATCCAAATANTCCCCAGTGCCATAGTAGTCCATTTAGCTGTTATTCCAAAGATAGATTGATCCATTCCTAAAGTTAGAGCTCCAGTGATCCAAGCAATACAAGAGACTCCTCCTCCCCCTGCCCTCCTCCAAATCCAGTCACCCAATCTCACACCCATCTCCATAGCAGAACACCTGCTGTGGCTTCACTCTACTCTATCTCCCCATCTCCAGCAAATCTATACAGATCTTCTCCAACCTCTTCTCTACTCATCCTGTTACTCCAGCCCCAAAGTCCATTGTCTGAGAACCCACCAGCCAAGCCTGCCAGAGAAGCAAGTAGCTCACCCAAGTAGGTAGGCTAGCTTCAGATCTTCACTNTCCTTCCTTTTCTTCAAATCCAATCAGTCCCCCAGTTGCATCTCCAGCTCTGTAGCAGGCTACCTGTTGTGGCTTCTCCTCACTCTCTTCCCCTGTTCCAGGGGACTAAGCAGATCCTGGTGTAACACACTGCTTTCATCCCTCCTCTGGATCACCTCAGTCTACCTCCCTCATAGCCCACTCCCATTCTTAATTGTCAGCTCCCAATACCTAGAGACACATTTTACTCGNAACTCCCAATAGCCACATCTATCAGGATCCTAGAATTTCCTACTAGGCAACCCACAGCTACAACAATGTCCTAAAAACCAGAAAGAGCNACAGAAAACAAGGAACANAACACTCACCCAAAAAAGACTTCCTAAACCTAGATACCTGNACAGTAGTGTCGAAACACAATAACAGCTAGGACAATGTCTTCACTAGAACCCAATAGCCCTATCACAAGAAGCCCCTAAGGGTTGCAATATAGCTAAGGNACAAGACAATGACCTTAAAAATAGCCTTTATGAATGTGATCCAGGTCCTTGAAGAGGAAATAAATAAATCTCTCTTAGAAATATATGAAAACACAAACAGTGGAAGGAAATAAATAAAACAGTTCAATGCCTTAAAGTTGAAATAGAATTGATTTTTTAAAAATCCTCAAACTTAGGGAAATCTGNAAATGAAAAAACAAGGAACTCAAACAGGAATCTCAGAGACAAGTCTCACAAACAGAATACAAGAAATGGAAAACAGAATGTAAGGCATTGAANACATGGTGGAAGAAAATGGTAAGTTGGTCAAGAAAATGTTAAATTTAAAAAACTCTGGGCATAAAACATCCAGGAAATCTGGTACAGTATGAAAAGACCCAATCTAAGAATAATAGAAAAGAGGAAGAAGAAGAAACCCAGGTCAAAGGCCCCAAAATTATGTTCATCAAAATCATAGAAGAAAATTCCCCTAACCTAAAGAAAGAGATGCCTATCAAGGCACAAGAAGCACACAGAACACCAAATAGAAAAGACTAGAAAAGAAATTCCCCTCAGCACAGGATAATTAAAGCACTAAATGTACAGAACAAAGAAAGAATATAAAAACTGAAAGGGGAAAAGACCAAGTAACATACAAAGGCAAATATATCAGAATAACACCTGACTTCTCGGCAGAGACATTAAAATCCAGAAAGGCCTGGACAGATGTTCTAAAGACTCTAAAAGCCCACAGATGCTAGCCCAGACTACTGTACCCGGCAAAACTTTCAATTACAATAGACAGTGAAAATAAGACATTCAATGATAAAACCAAATTTAAGCAATATTTATCTACAAATCCAGTCCTACAGAAGGCACTAGAAGGAAAACTCCAACCTAAAGAAGTTAACCACACCCAAGAAAATACGAGGAA
>LZPO01035371.1:44847-54918 GCA_001675575.1 Neotoma lepida
CACTCTGCAGACCAAATCTCAAATTCACAGCATGCGAACATCCAAAGAAGAGTTATGGTGGTGGTGAATGGAACAGGTGTCCATTTTTCAAGAGGTGCCCATTTTCAAAATAAAATAACTCAGTAACAGCCAGCTCATAGGATGGGCAGCATTCTCAGGACACATGGCTGATATTTCCATAGAGGAAAGAGGAGAGAGAGAAAAAAAGAANCACAGAAAGAAATAAAGAAAGGAGAAGGAAAGGAAGATACTGCACTGGAAAGGAAGCTAACTATAGATGAATAAGAAAGACTTAAGACAGATAACAACAAAGTACAATATGTAGGCCATGTTTTAATTTTAATTTGAGTAAACTGACACTTTACAACATACAGACCTCATTAAAACAAACGAAGGTGTTAGACCACAAATTGAATATTATGTGATTTTAAAAAAAAAGGCTTCTCAATGGGACTGAGAAATGGTTCAGAGATTAATAGCACATATTGCTCTTGAGAAGATCGGGGTTTGGTTCTCAGCACCCACATTGGGTGGCTTGTAACTCCATTTCCAGGGTATCTGTTGCCCTNTTCTGGCCTCTATGGATACTTGTATCATGTGGTACACATGAATATACTCTGGCACTTACACATAAAATCAAATAAATCCATGTGTTTTAAGAGGAAAAAAAAACTTTTGTTGAGGAGGATATACAATTGATGGTTTTTTTTATTAAGAAAATTTTCCCTTCATTTTACACATCCATCAAAGATCTCCCTCTTCTCTCTTTCCCCCCAGTCTCCTTCTCCCAACTCACTCCCCCCCCNACAAGAAGGCAAGGCACATCCCTTAGAGACAAGTTTAAGCACCTTCCCTTGCCTCAAGGCTGCATGAGGTGTCCCATCATAGGTAGTGGGCTCCAAAAAGACCACTCATGCACCAGGGATGGATTCTGATCCCACTGCCAGCGGGCCTTCCAAGCAGATCTAGTTACACAACTGTCTCCTCATGCAGAGGGCCCNGCCCAGTCTCATGTAGGCTCCAAAGCTGTTGATCCAACTTTCATGAGTTCCCACTAGTTTGGTTTGGTCATCTCTACAGGTTTCCCCATTATTATCTCAATGCACTTGCTCATGGAATCCCTCTTCTCTCTCCCTGACTGGACTGCTGGAGCTCTGCCTGGTGCCTGACTGTGAATNTTTTATCTGCTTCCATCAGTCACTGGAGAAAAGCTCTGTGATGACAGTTAGGATATTCACCAATCTAATCACTAGGGCAAGCCATTTCAGTTCAGGTACCCTCCCTCTCCACTATCTAGTAGTTCAAGCTGGGGTCATCCCTGGGGATTCCTGGGAACTTACCTAGCACCCGGTTTCTCTCTATCCCTATGCTATCTCCCTCCATCATGCTATCTTTTTCACTGCTTTCCCACTCCATCCCTGTTCCGGCTTGACCATCCCGGTCCCTTATGTTCTCTTCCCCCACCCCCTACCCTCCATTGCCTACCCCTCATCCCTGGTTTACTCATGGACATCTCATCTATTTCCCCCTTCCNAGAGTGATTCATGCTTCCCTCTTTTGGTCTTCCTTGTTAGTTAGCTTCTCTGGAATTGTGGGTTGTAGCCTGGTTATCCTTTGCTTTACATCTAGTAAGTATCTATTTATGAGTGAGTATCTACCATGTTTGTCCTTCTGAGCCTGGGTTACCTCACTCAGGATGATATTTTCTAGTTCCATCCATTTGCCTGCAAATTTCATAAGGACATTGTTTTTCTCTGCTGAGTAGTACTCCATTGTGTATATGTACCACATTTTCTTAATCCATTCTTCAGTTGAGGGGCATCTAGGTTATTTGTTGGTTAGCAAAGAAGAAAACTTTAACAGTTGAGATGCATCCTAAAATGAATGAGTAAAAAGCTATTATTTTATCTGAAATTGTTTTTAAAACACTCCAGCAAAACAAAAACATGAAGAGAATAAATAAAATCAAATTATGAAATTCTTGACATCTGTTGAAGGTTGTGAAAGAGAAACAGACATTCTTTGTTGTTACTATTTACCGTTTCTATGTCTGAAATATCCTACATATAAAAACTTTAAACAAAAAACAGAACAGCTAGACACACTGTAAATTCACAAATATAACTGATGTTTCCATGGAATTGATGCATTCTGTCTATTGATCTCAGACTGATGTCTATTGGGAGTGGTGGAAACTGGGTACAGCAGGNACCTAGGTGGTGAAATGTTTGTCATCTGAGAATTACCACAAATACTAGTGTACATCATTTTGTGACCAACTCATACACTCTTAAAGTCTCCAAGTTCTGGGAACCCAAGGAACAAAAGAATCTATTTAAATATTAGCCTAGAAGAGATACAATTAGAAACTACAAAGAGGAAAGTGAATACCCATCTCACTTCTATTCATATTTAAAGAAAGCATTTTCAAATGCATTATTTCTGTAAATTCTTAAAGAATAATAATAATAATAAACTGTGTTTTATAGACTGAAGTCAGATGAGAATGGGAATCTGAGTCACCTGAAGTTAACTTTTCTCTTGTGAAGGACTAAGGGACCTAACCTGGAAATGTCACAACAATAGAGTACTTCCTCCAGTAAAGGACTTTTGAATCCACTTGTTTCTATGTCCATAATACCTAAAATAGTATTTGTCATAGTATAGTAACTTGAAAATATTACGTTTAAACTTCTTTAAGTCTGTAATAAAGTCATAACTGAATATCTACTTCTTCCCACATCATCATTATCATTATGTTTTCTTTCTTTCTTTCTTTTTTTATTTAAAAGTTTTTTTTTCATTTCACATACCAACCACAGTTCCCCTTCCACCACCCTATCCCACCCCCTATCCACTCCTTACAGAGGGTAAGGCCTCCCATGGGGAGGCATCAAAGTCTGGCATATCAAATTGAGGCAGGACCAAGCCCCTCCCCCCCTCCATCCAAGGCTGAGCAAGGTATCCCTGCATAGGGAATGGGCTCCAAAAGGCCAGTTCATACACTAGGGATAAATCCTGGTCTCACTGCCAGGGACCCCACAAACTGCCCAAGCCACACAACTGTCCCCCACATTCAGAGGATATAGTTCGGTCCAGAGTCCATGAGCTCCTACTATCTCAGGTTAACTGTCTCTGTGGGTTTCCCCATCATGATCTTGAACCCCTTGCTCATATAATCCCTCCTCCCTCTCTTCAACTGGACTTTGGGAGCTCAGGCCAGTGCTTAACTATGGGTCTCTGCATCGGCTTCCATCGGTCACTGGATGAAGATTCTATGGTGACAATTAGGGTAGTCACCAATCTGATTACAGGGTAGACTGATTACAGGCACCCTCTCCATTATTACTAGGAGTCTTAGCTGGAGTCATCCTTGTGGATTCCTGGTAATTTCGCTAGCACCAACTTTCTCCCTGACCCCATAATGGCTCCCTCTATCAAGATATCTCTTTACTTGTTCTCCCTCTCTGTCCCTCNCCCAACTCAACCATCCTGTTCCTTCATGTTCTCATCCCCCTCNCCTCACACCCCCACACACACTCCTATTTTNCNGAGGAGATCTTATTTATTTCCCCTTCCCAGGGGGATCCATGCATGTCCCTCTTAGGGTCCTCCTTATTATCTAGCTTCTCTGGGATTGTAGATTGTGGGATTGTTGTAGCCTGGTTATCCTTTGCTTTATGTCTAATAACCACTTATGAGTAAGCATATACTGTATTTGTATTTCTGGGTCTGGTTTATCTCACTAAGGATGTTTTTTTTTTCTAGTTCCATCCATTTGCCTACAAATTTTATGATGTCATTGTTTCTTACAGCTGAGTAATACTCCATTGTGTAAATGTACCACATTTTCTTTATCCATTCTTCAGTTGAGGGGTATCTAGGTTGTTTCCAGGTTCTGGCTATTACAAATAATGCTGCTATGAACATAATTGAGCAAATAACCTTGTGGTATGATTGAACATCCCTTGGGGATATGCCTAAGAGTGGTAGTGCTGAGTCTTGAGGTAGATTGATCCCCAATTTTCTAAGAAACTGCCATACTGGTTTCCAACGTGGCTGTACAAGTTTGCACTCCCACCAGCAGTGGAAGAGTGTCCCCCTTACTCTACATCTTCTCCATCATAAGCTGTCATCAGTGTTTTTGATCTTAGCAATTCTGACAGGTATAAGATGGCATCTCAGAGTTTTTTTTGATTTGCATTTACCTAAAGACTAAGGATGTTGAGCATTTTCTTAAATGTCTTTCAGCCATTTGAAATTCTCCTGTTGAGAATTCTCGATTTAGATCTGTACCTCATTTTTTAATTGGATTATTTGGAACTTGGATGTCTAGTTTCTTGAGTTCTTTATATAAATTTGGAGATCAGCCCTGCTGTGAGATAATGCTCTTGTACACTGTAAAAATTTGTCACTCAAATTGCTTTTAATAAAATCCTGATTGGCCNGTAGCCAGACAGGAAGTATAGGTGAGAAAACCAGACTAGGAGAATTCTGGAAAGAGGAAGGCTGGAGTCAGAAGTTGCCAGCCAGACACAGAAAAAGCAAGATGAGAATACCACACTGAGGAAAGTTATCAAGCCATGTGGCTAAACATAGATAGGAATTATGGGTGAGTTCAAGGCCACACTGGGCTACATGAGATTGTTCTAGTCTAGGAAGAGAAACAGAGCCAGNCAGTGGTGGCACACACCTNTAAACCCAGTATTTGGGAAGCATACACACCATTAATCCCAGCACTAGGAAGGTTGACATAGAAAGTGAAATGGCTTGGTGGAGAAAGACATATAAGGCATAAGGAGACAGGAACTAGAGAGCCTTTTGACTGAGGACTCAGGAGCATTCAGTCTGAGGATTCGTAGAGACAGGATCTGCTGAGGAGTTGGCAAGGTGAGAATTGGCTGTGGCTTGTTTCTTTGTCTCTCTGATCTTTCAGCATTTACCCCAATATCTGGCTCTGGGTTTTTATAAGACCATTTAGGATTCGTGCAACAATTTACTTTCTGTGAATTACTTATTGTGGCCATTTTTATTATTTGTGATCTGTGATTGGCTGCAGGTTCCCAACACCACAGACCCTGAGACTGTGAGGTAGGAACTGTTCTTGAATTGTTTCTGTTTACTAAAGTATATATATACACATATAATAACTTAACAACACAAGCAACAGCTGCATCGCCTTGCCCAAGTGTGGCCCNTCTTGGAACTGGAAGAGTGTAAAGAATCCATGGTCCTACTTCCAATCAGAGTACAGAGAGTTAAGTGTCAGTGGAGTGCTCAGGCACAAATACCATGCCTATATCATACTCACACTCCAAGACCCAGAGGCCATCATGGAAGAAAAACTGGAAAGCCAGATGTCAGAGAGTGCCAAAACCTCTTCAGGGTATGACAGGAACACTAAACTCATGAGCTCACAGTAGCTGTAGTTGTCTGAATGAAGCCTACACAAGATCAAGCCAATCAACTGTCAAGCATGGAGAGAAGAAGAGTTCAGGAAACTCCACCCCTAACAGAGAAGCTGTTGTCAATTGATGGCTTCTGGGAAAGGGAGTCAGTTTTCTTTAACAGTGTTAGTGGAAGGTCAAAATTAAAAAAAAAAAAGAAAAGAAAACACGAAGTTAGGGGTTGAGGAGGGGGTGGAACTGGGAGAGCTAGGTAGACAATGGGAAGTGAATAGATCAAAACACGTTGTATGAAATTCTCAAAGAATGAAGAGAGTATATTTAAAATAATGAATAAGGGTTGGAGAGATCGCTCAGGGGTTAAGAGCACTGGCTGCTCTTCTGGAGGACCTAGGTCCGATTCCTAGCACCCACATGGCAGCTCACAACAGTGTGGAACTCCAGTCTTAGGATGTGACACTGTCTTCTGGCCTCTGTGGGCACTTGACACACCCATAGTGCACAGAATGCAGACAGAGTACTCATACCCATAAAATATTACACTTCACAAGAGGAAGCTTGACTCTGGAACCTTAGACCGTTCAGTCATCCTGCATTTTGCAACCCAATTTGAAGTGGAAGAAGACAGAGTGAGGAAATATTATCCTTGTTTAAACAAAGATAGGAGCAAGTGAAGGACGGATAAGGAGTAGTTTAACCAAAACTAAATATTTATTTAAAAAACTATGGAAACCCACCAATCAGTAAGCTAATTTCAAAAAGTAATTTTACATGCAAAGGAGTTTGAACAGAGGGAGCCCAGTTTGGGTGAACAATAATGTTCCCAGAAGACATAGGCTATTAAACACAAAATCACAATGCCAGACACAGGATACCTCCCTACTAGTTATGGCCAAGGAGGTCACTGAGGTCTCCAGAGCAAGTTAGGTCAGTTTATTTCCACTGCTCTTATTAGCCCACCACAACTATAAGTTAGTCTATTGCTGAAGACACCACACACTTTGGCTGTGAGACATAGAGAAATCAAGCTCAAACCAACCAGGACACTTCTTGCTGGCTGGTTAGTATTCCTACTGCCAAAAGGTGCTATACAGATTGACAGGAGTGAAAAGACACCAATGATCCTACCCAGCGTTGGACCCTGCATGCTACACCACCAACCTGACAGGCCGTATTTGCCCAAGGGTACAATAGACATGACTCTTATGGGATAAACAGCTGCTTTGTAGTAGAACTGGAGTCCTGCTCCTCTGGAGGTTATTCATCCTGGCGCTGTAAACCTAGTCAAAAGTCCCTGGGTGGGGAGGTCACAGGCCCTAGCNTAGAACCTATTGTTCTTATTTTGCTAAATGGCTATGTTTTCAAAAATTTTTAAAGCATTTATGTCCATATCCATAGACCTAGACATGGTCTCTTTTCAACCTTGACCAGAGAAGCTTCTTTTTGCCCTGGGTAGCAATCAATACAGATACTCGGAACCGCTCAAAGTGCTGAGAACAGTGGCTTGCTTAGCCCTAAAGCAGAATCTCCATCAACCCGCAAACCCCCTGCCAAGGCTCAGGAGCATCTTGTAACAGAAGGCAGAAAGAATGGAAGAGGCAGAGGGTGGTAAGACGTGTTAGAAAATGCCATCTTATGGATGTGATCCTGATTGTTGCACGGGGAGACTCACATCAGCACTGGACAAGACCTTCACAGGGTCAAACCAGCCAAAATCCCAGCACAGGAGGAAGAATTCATAGGGCCCCACTCCTGACCCAGGAGCTGTTAGCAACTGATAGGTGCTAGGGAAGAAGGTCATTCTTCTCTGTGGGTTTGGCCACTGGCAGGTTGTCCATACTCTAGTGGTGGCTCCATACCTACACATAAAAGGAGAACACTAAATGGGCTGAGTAGGCTATTTTTTTAAAAAGAAGAAGAGAAGGCATGGAATTGAGAGGTAGATGTGGGGTGAGATCTGTGGGGAGGTGCACATCTAGATGTGTATAAAAAAGGAGAACACTAAATGGGCTGAGTAGGCTATTTTTTTAAAAAGAAGAAGAGAAGGCATGGAATTGAGAGGTAGATGTGGGGTGAGATCTGTGGGGAGGTGAAGGGGGTAAATAAAAGTAAATATAATATTTTATTGTATACACATACAAAATTCTCAATAAATATTTTTATTTTTAAGAAAGTAAATATAAAAGGATTTAAAATGACAACTCAGAAAAAAGTGCTTTCTTAAAATCAGTACTAAAGGAATTGAAAACAATAAAGAGTACACATGAAGAAAGTCATCAGCAAAATGGCAGGTTGGTTGTCAGTAATGACTTTTTAAATGTAGGTGAACTATACTTCTCAATTAAAAGATAGAAATTGGAATAAAACATAGTATAACTAAAATCAGAGTATACTGTCTTCAGTAAGTGGAAACAATAAAAAATATTTTATTACAAAATCTTTAGAGTCATTTGATTTCAAATTTTTGGCAAAACCCATCATACAGGGGGAAGACCACATAGGATACTTGGATACAGTAAGATTGACAGTGACTTTGGAGTTTGTCTCCCTGGTTATGAATTCTGAACTGTGTGCTGATATCTTACCATTAAAGTAAAACGCTGTTCATATGAAATATTATCAAATAATAGCAATTTGAAATAACTATGAAATGATTTGAAAAATTCTCACAACCTATGAAGAGGCCTGCTCAAAGCACATAGGGTAGCAAGACAGGAATGATCTTCAGGTAATTTCTGGTTTAATATCTTTAACTCAGAAAGCTGAAGTGATTTTGTTAATAAGCTAACAACAGAGATTTACTGTCCTTCACAACTTAAACTTGGACTAAGAGAACAGATAGAATCAGCAATGAGAACCTGCTTGAAGTGAACGCACTGTGCAGCCAGACACACGGCCTCAGAGCTGTGCAGAGCCCTGCCTGTGTCTTCTGCAAGGGAGGAGATGCTTGTAGACTCTGCATTGGGGAGAATGTGGTGTCTAGGATGGCAGTGATGAGCACATTAGTATTCCTGGGGCCTCGGGCTCTCCATAGGTACCACCGTTGTGGAACATATTTCATCTGAAAAGAAATAGCCCCCTGAAGGGCACACATGTGAAATCTAAATACTACCCTTTCTTTTTGAAATTTTAATTTTGGAACTTAATATAGAGTCTACTGTTACCAGAACAAACGCATCCACCCAAAATCATCTAAAAGTAGCTGGAGACTCCCCAAAGCATAATGAGTTCTTATAGAGTTTCCTTAGTTATGGAGAGGAAATCATTAGTAACCTAAGACAGAAATAAAGAAATCATCTAATTAATGTATTCAGAGATGAATCTTAATGTCCAATTATTCTCTTGATTTGACACAACCTAGTAACAACATAACATAGTCAGCAACATTGTACTACTGTTAGAAATAGCAGGAAGTAGCCCAGTGGGGGAGGGAGAGACATTTTCTTACTCTTCTTTCTTTTCTCTTTTTCATAGCATACAATAAGAAAATCTCCTACTTAAATTTATCTAATATTTTTAAGGAAACCAATGGAATTAACCTGAAAATTATATTCTGCTAGAAAATCTGGATTCTATTACAATTAAAGCTTACAGATATGATTTAAACAAAGGTCTAGTGTCCAGCTCACTAAATATTAGCAAATTGTTGTCTTGTTTTTCAGTTTGGCCTCTCAGTTCAGCTTATTGATTAATTTAACCATGTGTAGTTCCCACATTTTGTAATTGGTCCAATATTATATGGTGCTTCTGGCAAGAGGGCGAGAAACAGGGAAGGAGGGAAGAAGTGAGACACTAAAGTACTGATGCTGTGCTGCCGAGCCCTTGCTGCTTGAAAAATGAAAGGAAAAGAAGATATTTTTCAATATGTTGGTACTTTTCACTAAATACTACGCAGTGGCGATGATTCTACAAAGAACCACCGTGGTGGAAACCTGAACCTGTTTCTGACCCCCTCCCCTCCTGCTTTTCCTCTTCAAAAATTAATTTTTTTAAAAATCTTTCCTTCTAGTTGCTTAATTCTTCCAAAGCTGAAAGCCATAGCTCTTAAAAATTAATAATTTATAAATATAATCATAGAATTAATACTTGGATACTTTTATGATTATTTAGCCCCATCTCATTCTCTCTCATTAAAACATTATAAAATAAAATGCATATTTGAAGAACACAAAATTCACTATGTGACTACCAGATGATTTTTTTTTCAAAAACAAATTTACTTCATGGTTATTTTTATGTTCAGCAAATGTCTCCTGTTCTGGAGATATTTTTTACTTGCTTTGCTAGGCAATCCCTCTTTATTATATATACTTTTAAAACACTGACAAATACTTCTCTCCCACTGCTTCACTACTTGTCAGTCATCCCAGTGCTGTTGTTTTTCTACTATGAAGCTCTACTCTGACTACCCAAACTACAGGTGTGGTTCAAAAGACTAATGAGTAAGTGAACATCCAATAAGATGGTCAAATAGCAGCAGCAGTTGACTGGCAATAGAAACAAAAATCCATCGCATATTGGATACCAAGAGTTAAAATCTTACTCCAAGGCATGCCTAAGAAAGGAACCTTACCTTCAAGAACAGGAAGTCCAAGTGAGAAGATACAGTGCATGGAGATGACACACACCTGACACCTGTTATTAAAAATACTGGACCAAACCGGGT
>LZPO01035371.1:57137-67770 GCA_001675575.1 Neotoma lepida
TACAGGGGAAAGGGGGGTTTATTTCAGCTTACAGTCCATCCTGAAAGGAAGTCAGAGTGGAAAATTGAAGTAGAAACCATGGAGGAACACTATTTGATGACTGTCACAGGCTCATGCTCAGTAGCTCTCTTACACAGCCCAGAACCACCCGCATAGGTATGGTGCCACCAACAGTGGACTGGGCCTTCCTGTATCAGTTAGNAATCAAGACAGTTCCCCANAGACACTCCCATNGGTCAATGTGATCTAGGCAATTCCTCAATGGAGACATTTCCCTAAGATGATGCTAACTGTGCCAAACTCTGTTGTTCACATCTTGGAAAGTCAATTTTGTCCTATGTAGCAAAATGTACAATTCATGATTTTTTTTAAGACTGAAGACATAATAAAAAAAAAATGAAGTTTCAAAACAGTCTGAGAAGTTTTGTCTTTCACTTATGTCCCTCCCTACTTATTCAGTAAACATTGACTCAAGTTTTAGAATATCTAATCATTACATTATAAATCAAAGGAAAGACAAAAATTGCCCTACTTCGAGATCCACTTACCCTAAGGATGAGAGAAGGCACTAGTGCCTGTCTTTGTGAAGTGGAAAGTGCAACTGAAGACTCAAGCAGAGAAAAACTCCTAGCAGTGGGTATGATCTGAGTACTCATATGATCCTTCCAAGAAGGCAGTGGGGACGGGAGCACGGAATGGTAGAACTCTCTCACACACACACACACACACAATGGCACATTTTCTTATGATTTTTGCCATGAAGGTAATGCAAGGTCCTGAGAAAATGTGCTCAATCTTTTCCCATTTCAGAGTCTTCTGTATTCTAGAAGCCCAGTTAGCCCCACACAAAATGTGATAGCCCAGCCTAGAAGTGCTGGCACGTCACATCTAAACACATCTTCTAATTAGTTGAGTCAAGGAGATTTGGGAGGGGTAAGGCAGTTTCCTGTCCTTCCAACAATTCTGAGAGAAGGGCAGGGTGCTTAGAGCTTCCAACGAATGAACTACTACTGTCTATTATAGGAGCTTCCACAGAACATGCCAGAAAAACACATCTCACATAAAAACACCAAAGTCTTGTTGGAGGCTCTGCTTTTAATAGAGTCCAAATAAAGACAAAAATTCATCCAGGGTCACTTGTAGAAAATTGTGTAGCTGGAAATGACAAGAGGGTGTAACCTATGTGCAAAGACAGTTATTGTAGAAACTGAAAATAATTTTATCCAAAAATCATACATATGAGCATGTATAAACACAGACTTTGAAGGATGGAATAACTGAAAATTCAGATTGGAAAACCCAAGAGTGCACTCTTTTTCTATCTCCTACCTCCAATTTCATTTTGCCAGAGAAGAAATATGTAGATAGGTGAAGTGATTTTATTTTTATTTTAAGACATCCCCATGTCTGTGTCTGAGTGATTCTTTCCTCAAGTAGTTTATAACATACAGCCCTGTTTTAAGGGTGATGATTTAATATTCATGAAGCAATTGATGACCAAAGAGATGGAGCAAGACTTGTAAAATTTTCAAAATTTTTAATTAGGATTTTTTAAAATTTCACTCTTTAGGGAGTTGTTGTTTGGAGGGGGTTGTGTTGTTTTACTTTTTAAAGAGTCTTGNTGTGGGATAGTCATTCTGTACACTGTGAACATGTGTTGCTTCTATTGGTTAATAAAGAAGCTGTTTTGGCCTATGGCAACACAGGATATAGCCAGGCAGGAAATCTAAGAGAGATACAGGGAGAAGTCAAGAGATAGAGGCAGAGTCATGAGAGACGCTGAGAGCTGCCAGGGGAACAAGATGTAATGGAACACAGGTAAAGCCAGAGACACCTGGTGATACACAGATTCATAGAAATGGGTTAATTTAAGATGAAAGAGCTACTTAATAATAAGCCTGAGGCATAGAGCAAACAGTTCGTAAATTAATATAAGCTGCTGTGTGTTTATTTGGGATCAAGCAGCTACAGGTCACAGGAAAACTTCTAGCTACAGAGTCTCACATATAATAGGCTAGCCTTGAACTCACTATGTAGCAAAGGATGATTTTGAACTTCTCATCCTCCTGTTTCTAACTCCAGAGTGCTGGGAATATGGATATGTATCACATGCTCACCTTTGTTCATTGCTGACTAACAACCAAAGGCTTTCTGAATGCTTAGTGAGGACTCTACCAACCGAACCATATCTTCAGCCCTACTTTGTTACCTTTTAATAAGTTATATGTAACNGGCATTGGCCTGCAGTAGTCTAGGCTGTGCTCTAAAGAATAAACACTTAGAGAACTTGTAAAGTTCTGTGTAATGACAGCTCTCTTAAAGGATAGTATCCTTTTATTCCTGTAATGTTTTCAGACATAAAGAAAGGTTTTCATCAGAAATGACTATTCTTTCTTCCAACTGGTCATTCTTGAATTTTAGAGATCCCTGTAGTCCTTTAGGAAGTGTGTTAGAATGCATATCAGGGGCTTTATCCTAACACAGTGACCAAATATGAGCCCAGAAAACCTGTGGGTTTTTTCCCCATGTTTCTGTGATACTGACAACAACTTGTCTAGGAACCCTACCTTGAGAACNTCGACATCAATTACACCATGAAAACTTTGTTAGAATTGTCTCTGGCTCATTCTGTATGTTTAGTGTCTACAACATAGTACAATCTCAATAAATGTTTATAGGATTGCATGAGACCCACTCATTACGTAAATGGTGTACCTAAAGAAACCTAATTAACACAGCTTCATTAAATGCCCAACTCAAGTCTTCTTGCTATCCTCACATGGAAATTAATAAATGAAGAAAATATTAAGTAATTGCTGTCCCATTTGCTGAAAATGGAAAAGCTGAACTCTATGTTGTCATGGATACAATATTCTATTTTCAGTACTAGTCTGTCCTACTTGTTAATGATTGTTACAGTAACCAATAGGAAAATAACACTTTACTCACCACATTTCATTAAATATAACACCTCATATTAAGCTTAATGGGACAATAAGAACAAAGCCTTGCTTGCCAGTTGTTTACAGAATTCCACTATTTCCCTACTGCCCATGACTTACATAGCATTGATCTTCATGACTAGTTTCCCCCCAAAAGTCAAGAAAATAAAAGCTTTCTTTGTGCTACTGTGCAGTACATTTGCTGATATTTAACCAATAGTTGAGTTTAAAGATTCTACTGTCTTTGATTTGGGGTTTCTGTTTCTCCAATAGATGATTACTTTGCAAGAAATACATTTGCTTCCCAACATTGTAAATTCAATAGATAGGATATTAGGATGATATGAGTCCTGAGCATCAGAACCTTGAGGTGCTTGGTGTGGTAATTTGAATGTGATTGGCCCCCAAATGCTCAGAGGGAGTGGCACTATTAGGAGGTGTGGCTTTGTTGAGTAGGTATGGTCTTGTTGGAGGAAGTGTTTCACTGTCGGGGCAGGCTTTGAGGTCTCTTTTGCTCATGCATCTCTCAGTGTGACACACAGACCTTTTTCCTGTTGCCTGCAAGATGTCAGACTCTCAGCTACCTCTCCAGCACCATGTCTGCCTGCACACTGCCATGCTCCCAGTATGATGATAATGGACTGAACCACTGAATTATAAGTGGCCACCCCAATTAAATGTTTTCCTTTATAATAGTTGCCATGGTCATGGTGTCTCTTCATAGCAATAGAAACTCTTAATTCAAGAGAGGTGAATGAAGAGAGAAATTGTTTAACTTGAATAAGATTCTTTGCAGTTTGCTACTGATGGCAATCACAATGAGATAATCACCACCATCACTGAAATCTGGAATCATGTTACATTATTTCCAAGTCAAGTTGAGCTGTGAGAGCAGTGAGTGTAATAAAGTTTAAGGTCGGGGGGAGTTACAAACAAACAGCTTAGGCTCTAGAAGAAAAATGAAAGATAATTAAGTACCTTTTATGATGCACACATCTGAGCAAAAGATCAAGGAAATACTGAAAAGTGTAGTATTATTTCAAAGCCAAGGGAAGTAAGTGGNAAAGGAAAGAAGGACAGATAAGTCAGAGGGNCTGAAAAAAATCTCAGGATACAAAAGACTGGAAACAGATGTTTATATTAAACTGCCAATGGAGTGATGAAACCCTACAGATTGTGGTACCAATTTAACTAGGAAAGGCTATGGCGAGCAGACAGTTCTGAGTCGGAGCCCTATTTTCTACCAGTCAACTAGAGGAGGTGGCTGCTCCTGCTACTGCTAATGATGAGTACCATATGCTAGCAAGAGACATAGCTAGTGTTCTCGGCTGTGTTAGTTAAGAAGACACATGTAATTTTCTTTATCTGTTACAAAATTAGTGCAACTTTGAAATAACTACATGCAGAAAGCATACAGAGGGGACCATATTGCTTCTCATTCAAAAAGTCAAGTGTGAGTCATTAAGCAATTGTTTTCATTTCAACTTAATAACTCAGTTAAAGTAGCTTTGCTGTGATTTAGCCACGGTATTGCTCTAAGCTCTGGTTGATTTTTTTTCTTGTGGTGGAGAGAACACCAATCAAAAGATATGAATGTAGTCAAGTAGTGTGCAAAAATAAAAAGCAAAACCACTTGGTGCTTGCGGTCCCCTAAAGGAGCACATCATCAGCTCTGTGTGTACATTGAACAGTTTACTGTCTCAGCAAAAATCACAGGGTCCAAGCCTTGGTTTATAGCCATTCATCTAGTTCAGTACCTTAAGTTTTTCATTATTGAATTTTTTTTAAATTGTTTATTTTTTTTTAATCTAGGCTTGGCATTATGGGAGTCCTCATTTGTTTGTCATTTACAGTAAGAGAATTTTGAGGTCAAAAATAAACAAATAGCCAAACCAGAAGAAAATGGAAGAGCAAAATGTACAAACTGCTTTGTTTTCTTTCTGAAACTAGCTGCAACTGTCTTAATTCTGAGGCAAACACGTGGTTAATCTGACCAATTTAGCAGGAGAAAGAAAAAAGAAAAAAAATAAAGCCCTAGTTATTTCTTTTTATATCTGAACAAATGAAATGACTGCTTATCTCAATATTTTATACGCCATCTCTTTATCAATGTCATGTAGATATGGCTGAAATGCACTTTTGTTTGTTTCTGCCCCCAACCCTCTAAATCTCATTAAAATATGGAGAGCACAAAGGGAGAGCCACAGAATAAAAATATTTTGGTAGTCCTCATTAAAAAGAGTTTAAGTACTTTGGATTTTATTTTATTGCATGGTAATAAAATTCAGCCAGCAGAGATATGTCCAGTCTGGAACTCCAAGGCGAAACCCTAAGCAGAGTTAACTCCTAACCAAGGAGTTTTGACCCAGACTTACCCGAAGGAAGCCTATTGCCCCAGAAAAACTATCTGCACTGTTTAAGCTACTACTTTATTTTTAATGACCTCTGCCTTACTCTGGAGGTTTTTATACAGCCATTAGTATGAAAAAGAAGGGGAGAAAAAGAATTGTGACAGAATGTTAGCCTCTTAACAAATACTATCAGATAAACTTTAATACGACATGCTTATCAATCAAGTTTTGTTGTAAAAGATGAAAGAAAAGGGATAGCTAGGAGAAGGCGGGAAAACAAGGCAAAAGACATGCTATCAGAGACAGATCACACTCCTGGCAAGTACCTGCCATTCAATTCTGTCTTGAGGCCTTTAGCTGTGGCTGCTGCTTCTTAGTCCTTTGGATCTCTGATACCAAGAGTAAACATCTATTACTCAGCAGTATTCTAAACTTGTCTCCTGGGAAAAGTTGAATCCACCTGTGCCCCTGCTTTGGGTGTGGCACTATCCTGCATGGCAGGCCTTTTCCTGCAACTCCACAACTTCCCCATACAAGAATAACCCCTGCCTCCCAGTGAGCTTGCTCACCTTCACCCCCTTGGGCATTGTGAGTCCCCACTGATACTCATTCCAAAGCTTTGCATCCACAGCTGAGCAGGGCACTAGCTCTCTCTCTCTCTCTGGCAGTTATTACAAATGGTCCTTGAGCTCTCTGGAAACCAACTTGCTGAGAAAGGCTGATGGTCCCTGGGCTCTGTCCACCACCCCCACCACCCCATGCCATCCTGCATGGGTTCCAAGAAAGGCTTATGGTCGGTCTCTGGCTCTGTACACCACCCCCACCACCACTATGCTATCCTGCTTAGGTTCCAAGAATTCACAATGAACAAGAGTGTAGAAAGAAATTAGAATTGTAGACCTGCCAAAGGTGTCCCTTGGAGCAGTGTGTATATTGTGTTGTCATGTAAAAGAGCCCTTGAAAGATAAAGGAGCTGAGTCCAATTATATTACTGGTTCGATGTTCATCTGAGGCAGTCGAACATCCGACTTCCAAAGATATCACAGTGCCTGAAATAATGAATTCACCTCTTACTTCCAAAAAGATGTTGGAAAATTAATTCCCAGGGCTAAGATGAACTTGGCAGCAGAACAGACACAGTACAATTTTCCAAGTTACCTGGCAATCATTTTGAAATGTTATCTTGTATAAAATGGTACTCTTGTGTCTTTCCCACAGACATAGTCTGTCTGATTGCTGGGCTTTATTTCTTACTAAGCTGAAGAAGGCATATCCATTTTGATGCTGTCATAAAAGCATACAAGTTATCTGTCATAAACATTTATACAAATGTCTAAATATAATTTCACATAACAATACTGATTTTAGTTACAAGTAAGTGAACACCAATTAAAATTAAACCTTATAAATAAATACATTAGAAATAAAGTTTGCTCTTGTTGTATGATTATTATTGTAGCTTATAATGAGAAATATCAACATCATAATTTATTCTCAACCAGGACTACAATGAATTATTTTACATGTAATATTTTAACTAAAACACAAATTCCTGGATTTATATATCAGGGCCTAAGAGCAACCATTTAAACCACATCAAAATTTAAGTCTTCGTCAGAGTACTTACTGAGCATATGCAAGAACCTGGTTAAAACTGTAACCTTAGCACCACAGGAAGCTAACAATCTGACCCTGTGACTTGGAGTTGTTGACAACTGAGAAAACATATAAAATGTCTGGAGTCTGAAATACTATTGGAGCAAGAGGAGCTTTCTGCCCTCCACACCTGTTCTGTTTATTGCTATTAAGAACCTGGCTTCGGGAGGAATGCACAAATTCACAAGGGCTCCGTTCTTTGTGCTGGGCTCTCTTCAGGCTATACTAATGTACTGATCCCAAAAAGAGATATTTGAATTAATATTTCAGCAGGAGAGAGATGGAGGGAGGGAGAGAGGGATGGAAAGGGACAGAAAGGGGAGAGGGAGAAAGAAAGGGAAGGAGGGAGGAGGAGGGAGAGGAAGAGAGGGAGGGGAGGGAGAGAGATGAGCCAGCCACAGCTGGGTACTCTTTCCTTTGGCAAAACCCAGCAGTGGCCATTACCCTTCTGTTTATGGCAACACAAACCACTTTATTTGAAAAGTCACTCATTTCTATGATAGCAGTGGACATGTTTTCATCAACAGGGCAGTTCAGGAGGAAAAATTATATTATTAGCTAATTTTCATTTTATGAATTAGAAATTTTTCTCTGCACAGACAGAAATTTCAAACCCCTCCAGAAATGGAAGTGTGCCCACGGATTGATGACTAAGATCAAGTTTCCAGTGTGCTAATAACCTGCTCCAGTGAAAACATATTTTTAATTTGCTTTGAGGGTTATTTATTTTTTTATTATTATGCTAAGGGTTTATAATTTAATGTCAAACATAATTTTGCACGAATTATGTGAGTGTACTCTGATGCGGTAGATAAGCCTGTGTGCCTGCTTGGCATGGTCTCAGACGACGTTTTTGAGAAAATGGATCACCATTTGGCAGGTTGCCAGTCCATAAACTGCTCAGTAGAACATTGAAAGGAAAAAGTTGCAAGGAATTTTCATGTTTTGCAAAAGGAAAGAAAGGAAAAGAGAAAATCCTTAGTAATACTAGAAAAAGAAAAGATAATTACACTGATGGTTTTCTAGTAGACATAAGATAAATTGGTAAACCTAATTAAGAAATTAAAAGGTTTCCAATTAGAAATTACAAAATCATATTTATTATAAATCATCAGCCAGTTAAGTGGAACAGTATTTTAAACAGGAATATTTGTTTAAAATATAAAGTAGTCATCATAGTGTCTCCAAGTTTTATGACTAGATTGGTAAACACGCAGAAGCATCTACAGTGGGCCAACCACTCTGCTATGAATGAGAGATACAAACGTGAAGCTGACTGTGACTGCTCTCTAGGAGTCTGACTAAGGGAAGAGAGAGTCACAGAACATCCTGCGCGTGCAATGCAGTAAATTCATTAATGCAGTTTCACACTGGGTGCTTTGGAACAAGCAGAAGTAGCATTTTGGCCAGGATTTGGACAAGAGGTGAAAGGTCAGAAAATGTCTCTAAGAGGGGACTGGGCAACAAACCTAGTGCTATAAATAGGAAGTTAGAGAACCAAAGGATTGGCTGAGGCAAAAAAATAAATAGTTATTTTTTATTTATCCATTCTCGTTTAAAGAACAATAAATATAATATTTGCATGTCATTAAGTCAATTTCATATGCTTTAGCTAACCTGGTTCTCAGACAAGCCCTTGTGGTTTAAGCATGAGGGGTTTGACAGTCTCTCTCTGCACATGACAGTGATACCTAGATAGCCCAGATAGTACCCTAGCCTGGGGCACTTGGGTACCAAATGATTTATAACCAAGCCAGCATTGAAGACAACTGATCCATCACTCTGGGATATGCTGTCCTCCATAACTCTGCTTACTTACTTTGTTACTAACATAATAAGAGGGAAGTGCATGATTAGAATCACATGAAACATCATTACAGTCTTTGCACCAAAGCAAAATCAACAAAAATGTTATCACGTTAACATAATCAATAAAAACAATACATATTTTAAACATTTGTTGACTCCATATACCAAATCAAAGTATGGGAGAAAATATTCTAGTTATTCACATAGAATATTTTTAAAATAATACTAAAAGAACAAATACCCTCATCAGTGAGTAAGCAAACCAACTGAAGAAACTCTTCTCAAAAGAAAATATAAAAATGGCCAATAAATTCAAGAAAAAACATTCAACTCTTTAGCTGTTGGGGAAATACAATTCAAAAGAAGAATAAGAAAAGGAGGAGGAGGAAAAAGAAAACAAGAACAAACAATTGAGTTTGGGGGAAGAGGCCAGAGAATCTGGAAGCCCAGCCTAGGCTACAGAATGAGTTAAAAGGTCACTGATGTGTATTGTGAGGGTATGTCCAGGGTAGCCTGGGTTACATAATGAATTCCGGGCCGACCTGGGCTATTTAGCAACACCACATATCGATAAAAAACAGTTTCACTGAGGTTCTGCCACGCATACCCCCATACACACTCACAATGGCCACCATCAAGGAAACAACAAAAAGTAACAAATTTGGCAAGGATGCGCCACAAGTATCAGAGGTGCTGGGAGTCGTCAGAGAGGATCACAGAGTTCCTTCCCTGGCATGGACAAAGAGTTGGACATCCAAGAAAGACAGAAGACCAAGCTGCAGAGAAGATGAGTGTAGCTACTTCATCCCTTTGGGGAGGAGTCCTAAGGCTTGGGTATTTTATATAATAAATGGATGCTGGCTTGGGTATTTTATAGGTTCTCGGGGTCCTCCCGTAATTACAGGGGTGTCCTGTTTAGATACAGACCCCATGCCTTCCCACCATTTCTTCCCCCAATGTCATCTGGGAACAAGAAGCTGCTAGTTCAGGAAGCCTGCTTTTGCTTTCCTCTTCTACCCCTATACTTGCTAATTCTCCTCAAAAGGAACTTTTAAAAGTTGTCGATGTGAATGTAAATTAGTCTATGTACCAGAGAAATAAGTACTTTGACAAACTAAAAAGTAGAATGTCTTGGTTAGTTTCAGTCAACGTCACACAAACTAGAATCATCTGTGCAAAGGGAGCCTCACCTCAAGAATCTCTCCATCAGATTGGCTTATGGTCAAGGCTGTGAGGCATTTTCTTGACTAACGGTTGATGTAGGGCAGGCCACTATGGGTGGCGCCATACCTAGGCAGGTAATTCTGGGTGTACAAGCAAGCAAGCTGAGCCATCCAACGAGGAGCACTCCTCCATGGCTTCTGCTTCAATTCCTGCCCTCAGACTCCCATCTTGAACAGAAACTTAGACTTCTCTCAGTGATGGAATATGAGCTGTAAGATAAAGTGCTTTTGGCCAGTGTTTTATCACAACAATAAAAAGTAAATCAGGACATTGAAATATAGTGTGCTGTATTTATACTGTTCCTTGGCATATACTTGAAAAAATCCAAAGCAGTATACAATAGAAATACCTTCATACTTATATTTAACATGGCACTATTCACAACAGGAAAGTTAAAAAAATCAGTCTTAGNACCCACCAATAGATGAATGGATAAAGACAATGTTGTATATATACAATGAAGTATTACTTGGCCATAAAAAGAGTAAGATCATGTTTTACTTACAGAATACTGAATGACACTAGACATAATGTTGACTGAAATAAACTGGAAAGGATAAGACAATTGAATCTACTTTAAGCTAAAAAGCAACTATTAATCTTAAATATTTTACATTGGTATGTATTTTTGTACATTGATACAAATTTAAG
>LZPO01035372.1:0-12022 GCA_001675575.1 Neotoma lepida
ATTCTAGGATTATAGGAGTTTACTACTAAACCTGGCTCCAAATTGTTTTGTTGCTGCTGTTGTTGTTTTTTGAGACATGGTCTCTCTACATAGAGTTGTCCTAGAACTTTGTAGGTCAGGCTGTCCTTGAACTCACAGGGATCTGCCTGCCTCTGCCTCCCAAATGCAGGGGTTAAATGTGTGTGTCACCATACCCTGGCCTATTTTGGGTTCTTAAAGGGCAGTTTTTAAAACCAATGAAGGAAATCTATAATGAGAATTTGTAAAGCTACCATTTAGCTAATGTGAACTGTGTGTGCCCCAAAGTCCTGAAACATCTACAAATTATAATGAGATTTTCATTATTTTGTCCAGGGTACCCTCTTCTGTTGGTTTGATTTTACTCTGAGTAGTTTTCACTAGCAACTTTCAGGATGGAATTATAGTAGTTGAAGTTTAATGTTAATGAGATTAAGAAGTTTAATCTTAGTGAGAAAGACAGGTGAAAATAGTGGAACTGAAATCATATTGTTGTTCTGCAACCACTCCAGAGCTGTTTCCTTCCCAATGTTTGTGGAGTGCGTGCTCTGCATTACGTGCCAGGTAATGAGATGCCAACATTTCTTGCCTACTCTAAGACAAGCTTGGTGAGCACTAAGTAGGGTGAAGAAAGAACTCCACTGTCCATGAACACCATTGAGTGTGCAGGCACCCACTCTATCTCCTCTGCCATGCACCTGGTTCAGATTTTGGTAGGTACCATGAGCATGGTGCTTCAGAGGACTGAAGGATAGTTCTAGGGGATGGTGGCACATTAGGGTCACAGCTTTTTTTATTATGGAAGTGGGTAAGTGCACATGAGTGTAGTGCCCATTCAGGCCAGCAGAGAGCATCATATCCCCTGGCTGTTGTGAGCTGCCTGGAATGGATGCTGGGAACTGAACTTGAAGAGCATTGAATGCCTTTAATCACCATCTCTCCAGCCTCACACTCTATCTTTCAATATGTCTAGTTTGTGGGTACAATTTGGGGAGGCCTGGGTGTGGGTCAGTCATTGTGGGAATAGGTTCTGGAGCTGACAGAGCTGGATCCCTGTCTTATCACCAGCCAGCAAGGGAAAAGTGTCTTCATATGTCTGCCTCAGTTTCTTTAATTCTGGAAAGGAGGACCTGATGGCATCACTAAGTTCAGGCTTATTTTAAGGATCCATTGAAGTAGTCTATGTGATGCATTTGCATTAGTGCCCCTCCCCTTCTGAGTGGCAAGCATCAGCTGTTGACTCTAACAATTCCATGCTGTCGCAGGAAGTCCAGTAGGAAATGGGCTACAAGATGATTGCAGCTTGAGCATTTGTTGCAAACCCCTTTGCTTACACATGTTGTAAGATTTTATTTCATCCTCAAGCAGATAACTTTTTCATTTTGAGACAGACTTGTTGCATAGCCTAAGCCAGCCTTGAACTCATGCTCCTCCTGCCTCTCAGTTCCTTGAGTGTTAAGAATGGCAGCAGACATGTACCATCATGCCCCACTGCTCCTAATATTTTGTTTTAGGTTTTCTTCTATGCTGGTCTAATGTGGCATGTGACAAGGGCAAACCAGGCATTGTGAAGTGAAGTGAAACTTGTGCATGCACACAACGATCAATCCCAAAACAGTGTATGCCTGCTCCTCATGTATGTTAGCATCGTCTTGTTTGGTCCTGGGTCTTCCCCCTCTCTGTTTCAAAAAACTGAAATAAAGGGTATGAGACATAAATCCAACACAGAGATCTGTCACGTGTCTGGATGCAGATCCCTTGGATCTACTGTTCGCTCTTACAAGCTCCCGTCCTAGTCTCCACACTGTCTGGTGGTCTGCTGCTTGTCTAACTTGCTGTACATATCACTTTCTTTCCTTGTCTGTCTTATGACTGGCCAGCCACAGTCTCCAGTGAATCTGAAGTGAGACGTTAAACTGAACTTGGCCTCAAGGTCTTGCACTATGCAGAAGTGTTGCTCTGAGGGTCGAGACACCTGGGGTTGAGGCTGGTTCCTATGTGTCATATTTCTGGACCCCCACATCTTAAGACATGGCTTTATCACATGGCTGATGACAGCCCATTCTTGTGTGTAGTTCTCAAGTGTTTTAGCCTAGGACCTAAAGCCTAGGACTGTCTTTAACCATCTCTGCCACCTGCTGCCTGTGTGGTGATGCTTCTTATTTCAGCTGACTCTTCTGTCTTTAGCCTTCCTCCTCAAGTCTCTTCACTGAGCTCTGGGGTAATGCAACTTACAACTCCCTAGCTGCTCTCCTAAGACCCTAAGCCACTCCACCCTGAACACTAGTTCTTTCCAGAATGGTAGCTGCACTCCTATGGAGATGTACACTTGAGGAAATATGAACTGTACTAAAAGTCTAAAATGCATGGTAGAATTTGAAAATCAAGCACAAAACAATGAAAAATAGTTCATTAATATTTATAACAAGAAATGTTTTGGAAATATGTGCTTAATAAAATTAACCTTTCTAAAAAATGTGACTACTAGGAAGTTTAATATTGCATGTGTACATGGCATATTTCTCTCAATAAACATGGAACATCAGATGACAAAGGACAGGACATTTCCTTCAACGTTCCTAGCCACAAATTGTCACAATTTGTGGCACACATTAAGTCCTCAAGAAGAGTTTGATTCAGTAGATAAAATCTGAGATTGGAAAATTTACAGCTTAATCACAGCATGTTAAGTATTTCTAAAGTTTTTATTTTACTTCTTTAAAATTAAATTTGTCCTTAGACAATTTCTCACATGTAGCATAAAGCAGTTACATCTTAATTTTGTAGGACACAGTCAAGCTATTTCAAAAAGTAAGTGGTATGATGAATAAGCCTCGATAAGACATGGGAGTTACAGTTTGAATGGTCACCCAGGGATTGCTGGTCCTCAGCTCTGTGCAGCCAGGAAACAATCTGAAGCAAATATGAGAAAATTGAGGTATGTTTGCTCTGGATTGGGTTACAGCAAGTACCATTCCACTCCATTCTCTGTAGGTCCTTGCCCATGGTGGTTGTACTGCCAACTTGACAGGGCTAGAATCACATAGGCTAATCCTTGGGCATGTCTGTGAGAGTCTCTAGACTGGATTAACTGAGGTTGAGATGCCCACCCTAACTGGGCAGCACCGTTCCTTGGGTTGGGGTCCTGAACTGAATAAAAATTTGAAAGTGAGGTGAACACCAGCTTCCATTCTCTCTGCTTCCTGGCTGAATGCAATGTGATCAGCTGCCTCACACTCCTGTCATGATGTCACCTCTGTACCCTCAAACTAAACAAATAAGCCCACCCTTAAGTTGCCTTCGTTAGGCATTTTGTCACAGTGATGAGAAAAGTAGTACACCCCCCCAAAATGGGGATTGGACCAAGGCCCTTGTACATGCTGGGTAAGCGCTCCACCACTGGGCTCTATTCCCAGCCCATTTTATTTTGAATAGAGTCTTAGTTGCCCAGATTGGCCTTAAAGTCATAACACTTCTGTGTCAGCTTCCCAAGCAGCCTGGATTACAAATGTGAGCCCCAGAACAGTATATATACATTCATATGACTAGGCTATATATATGTATGTATATATTCACATATGTGTGTATGTGTGTGTGTACATGTCCATGCTGCATTATGATTACTAGTTAAATACCACTTTCCCCTGCTTCTCTAATCCAACTAGGAGTTCAATCTGTGAACTCTGGTAATCTGAGGACTGAAAAACAGTGGAATCAATTAATGTTTCCTATAGCTACNATTCCAAGCAGTGGTTACTGGAAATACTTGTTCCTGTATTCTCTTATAAGGAAGCACTAGAGTGTTACTCACCCGTTCACAGTTGCACACGGTCCTCCTGTTGGCCTCACAGGCCAGTAAGCAAGGCTTTATGGTTTGAAAGTGATGTGCCCCCCACAGGCTCACATTGGAACACGTGATCCCCAGATAATGGAGCTGTTGGGGGGGGTGTTGTCGAGGCTGTTTAGGAGGTAAACCTATCTCGATGAAATGGGCTTCTAGGGGACTGGCCTTGAGGGTGATAGGCTTCCCCGCATCTGCCCTGGTCCTCTGCTTTGTACCTACTGTTGTAACATATCCAGATACCTCATTCCCAACATCACAACCCTGAGGTGAGCCACTGCCAACACAAAGCTTTCCCCTTCGTGGTGGACTCTACCCTCATCCCCTGAGCCAGAGTAGATGCTTTTTCCTTTGTTCCTGGCTAGATTTTTGGTCATGTCAATGAGGAAAAAGTGATGAACATAGCATCATTATTTCCACTTTATAGTCCAGAAAACTAAGTCTACCGGGCAGTAGATGCCCAAAGCTATCAACCTTGAGTGTTTAAGAGCTTCAAGGAGTGGGTATGTTTGTCCTTCACCAGGTAAACCTGAGGAGAGTGAGACACTGAGATGGCAAGAGGGAAGGCATGACATTCAATCGAAGTCACTGAAACACTAGGGACCAGTTGTGTCCTGTGCCCTCCCCCAAGCAATAGGTGAGGGTCAGTGAGGGTCAGCTCCCAGGATCTCCAGTGGAAGTATGATGGGAATGTCTTTCTGAAAATGTGTTGCTCTGATTGATTGATAAATAAAGCTGTTCGGCCAATGGTGAGGCAGAATAAGGTTAGGCAGGAGATTCAAATGAGAAACAGAAAGCAGAGTGAGGAGACGCCATTTTTGTCATTGAGAGAACAGCATGTAACGGCACACAGGTAAAGCCACGTGGAACACGTGGTGACATAGATTATAAAATGGGTTAATTTAAGANGTAGGAGCTAGCTAGCTAGGAGCCTGCCACGGCCATGGTTTGAAAAATGATATGAGCCTCTGTGTGATTACTTGGGTCTAAGTGGCTGTGGGAGATGAGTGGGACCAGACAAACTTTTGACTACAGAAGTATGCATCTGCTCTTGAGGCCAAGACCTACATGTGGAAACTAGGTCTTTCAAGGACTCTCAGATATAAAGACGATGGCTTCTGTGCTGATTTCCACCCAGTGGGTGTGTGGGTCACACTGCTCACTGGGCCAGTATGGTGACCTGGACAGTCACACAGGATAGGGTGAGGATGTGCATGCTGCCCACCCTCCCCCACAGCAGTTATAGCAAGGCCACCCCAACAAAGAGCCTATTCTTTTCAATGCTAGCCCTATGTATCTCTTACCACTCTTTTTGTTCACGAGATTTCTTTTCCTTGGAAGATGTGATTTGGATAGCAAGCTCTCAAGAACCTCTACACACCCAAGACCTAGTAGACAGGACAGTCTGTGATGGCATACACTCCTTTAGCAGTTCTCAGCCTCCCTCCCATTCATCTGGGAAGTCCTCCCACAAGCTCCTAGACCATAAGGGTATTGGCTCTGTCCTTATGTACAGAGGTGTCATTGGGACTGATATGGGGATAACAACCAGGTGCCCAGCCATTCATCCTACCCCTGCTTGTTCACAGAATGCAAAGAAGGAGTTGAGCCTTCAGCAGGTGTTCCCTTCCATGGAGCATAGGACAGGCATGGCACCCAGACCCTGGCCAGCCTTTCCCCAAAGGAACTGTTTGTAGAGTCCAGTGAAAGCACCTGAAGACCTCCACTACGGTGTTCAGAACCTACCCAGCTTCCTGCCCAGCCTAGCCTCCAAGCCTAACCCTCATAGTTTCCTGTCTCAAAAGAGTGAGCCCTCTTTTATATGCCCTGAGGTTGTCCAATAGAGGGGAGAAGACCTTTTGGTGTAGGGAACAGATGTGCCAGACAGCCCCCACAAGCCAGGAGCTCAGGCTTGGCTCTGCTGTGGTGAGATTGCCAACTATAACCAGCACCCCCCCCATATGGTGAAACCCCAACTCTCAAATCCCTCAGCACACACTGCATTTGGAGGTGGCCTTTCCAGAGATTAGATGAGGTCATCAGGGTGCCCATAAACCAGTCAGACTAGTCAAAGGGAAGCCCATATGAAGACATAGGGAAAAGCTGGCAACTCCCCCTAAGTTGAAGGGGAGAAACCAGCCCTGCTGATAACGTGGGCTTAGGCTTCCATCTTCTGATACAGATGACTGCTTGAGTCTCCCAGTCTTTAGCACTTTCTTGCAGCAACTGGGGAGAGCTAGTCCAGGGATCAAGATGTCCACTCAGGGGAAGGACGTTTATGGACATAAAATACGTGGGCATCCCTGCAGACACTCTTACCCACTGCTTCTGAAGGCTGCTGTGACCCTGTGGGGCTGGCAAGGCCCCTCTGCTCTCTGTCCACCAGGCTCTGTCTATGCTGGAGTTTTAGCCCAAGCTCCAGTACCATCGCATGTGGGCCAAGTCCATGAGGAGCCCATGCCAGCCAGACTTGGATGGAGACAGCCTAGATGCTTTCAGACTTCTCCCATCTGAAAATTGCCAAGGTCTGTATATGCCTCTTGTCACTGACATTCTAAAAGCAGCTAGGTAGCCATCTATCTGTCTAGACATCTGAAATCTATTATAGGAGAAATGCAACAATTCTTGGAGCAGCATGGGGGTAAGAGCCAAGTTAAGTTCTTTTTGAATTATTAATTCATTAGATACACTGTTACTGTTTTATTCTGAATAATTAAGAAAGATTGATGCTGCCTAAACTCTGGCACAGTCTTTTCTTTTAATGCACTTCCCTTTGGAGCACTCCTATCCATCCCTCAAAACCCATCTTAAGGGTCATTCCCCACCAAGGCTTCTTGTCACCCCTTCCAAGCTCAGCAGAGCTCCTCTTCATTATCAGTGCTTCTTAATCTAATGATGGGGTCTCACAAACCAAACTCTTGTCCACCCTAGAACTCCTATATTGAAGTCCTAGCTCCCAATCCGGTGATATTTGAAGGTGTGTTTGGGAATGAAATAGAGAAATCTTAGGAGCAGTGGTTCTCACCCTTCCTAATGCTACAACCCTTTAATACAGTTCCTGATGTTGTGGTGACCCCCCAATCATAACATTATTCTGTTACTACTTCATAACTGTAATTTTGCTACTGTTATGAATCATAATGCAAATATCTGATATATAGGATATCAAAGGAGTCTTGACACAGGTTGAGAACCACTGGTCTANTTATCAGACAGGAGGGAACCTCAATTAAGAAAATGCCTCCATGACATCGGGCTGTACACAAGCCTGTAGGGCATTTTCTTAATTAGTGATTGATTCTTGAGGGCCCAGTCTATTGTGGGTGGGGTCAGCCCTGGGGTGGTGGTCCTGGCAGCTATAATAAAGCAGGCGAGAAAGCCATGAGGAACAGCCAGTAAGCAGCACTCCTCCATGGCTTCTGCGTCAGGTCCTNCCTCCAGGTCCCTGCCCTATGTGCATTCCTCCTGTCCCTGATGCTGAACAGTAATGTGGAAGAAAGTGTAAGGAAAATAAACCCTCCCCAATCCCAATTTGCTTGTGGTCATGATGTATCACCACAGTAAGAGCAACCCTAATTAAGACAGAGGTTGGTACCAGGATAGTTGGGTATTGCTGACAAGACCTGAATCATGTTGTTTGGGGGAGGATTGTGGAAGGACTTTGGAACTTCGAGCTAGAAAAGCCATTGAGTTGAGAGCTCAGTGAGCTGTTTTGTGGGACCTTAGAAGGTAATAATGTTGAGAACAGTACAGAAAATGAAGGCCTGGCTTGGGAAGCTTCAGAAGGAAAGCAAAGACTCTACTGGGCCATTTGTGTGAAAAATCTGTGGCGTCTGGTCATCTGGGGCTGAAGAGTCAGCTATGATTAACAAGAGACCGGCACCATCACAGTGCAACCTTTGTGTTACTAGGATAATTGATGCTGCTTGGCTGGAGCTGAGAAATTAGCAGTGATGAAGAAGAAACCAGCATCATTGAGGCAAAGTCTTTGGGAAGTATTTCCTGAGAGTCAGCACATGAAAGCTGTGTTCCAGAGGTGGCCAAGGTTGTACCTCATGCTGGCAGCCGAACTTCNTTGTGTAAGAGTTACCCAGGTGGTACTGGTTTTGAAATCACTGAAAGGTCATGGACAACAGCTGAGGCTTGGCACTGTGAGAGCCCAGGAGAGGCCATGGGTGAAAATGCAGCTCAGTTGCAGCAGAAGACCCCAGCATTTTGGAGATNCCTGGACCATTGGATCACCACCAAGAAGAGCAGCAGCTGTGGAATGGAACCTCCTGAGCTTAGAAGACAAGTTATGTTTGCTTCAGAGGGCAGAGCTGGAGAATGACCCAGGCCCTTTGGAGGAGTCCNGAAGACAGTAAGTGAATCCCAGGCATTAGACATTGAATTACATAGTTGGAGTTTGGTTTTGCTTTGATCTGATTGTGACTGTACCCTGGTTCTTCCCTCTTGAAGTAAGGAAGTATTTAATTTACTTTTGATTTTACAGGAGCTCAGAGATGAGAGACTGAATTTTAAGAGAGATTTTAGGTTTTAAAAAAGACCGGATTTTTAGGTAGACTGAATTTTAAAGTTTTTGAATTAAGACTGGTACTTTTTAAGTTTATTAAATGTTTTATATTGTGATATTTGTATTGATGTGTATGTAGTCTTGGGGATAAACAAGAAAGGAAAGATTATGGCTTAACAGTGATATGTTTGTGTGTCAAGTTGACAAGGAGTCAGTTGTGCTGGCTTATTTTATGCCAACTTGACACAAACTGTAGTTGTCAGTTAACTAAGACAAGGAGTAAGGAGGCTACAGAGCTCTGTGTCCTGCAGGCTGGCATCTATGGAGTTACCTCACCTTGGTCCTGGATTCCAGCTTCCAGAGCTGAAGTTATAGCTGTCTGTAGTGGAATTGCCCAGCTGGTACTTTGTACAATAGCTGAGCTGACTAGAANGCAGATGACGGCACTGCCCTTACAAAAGGGGCTCCTGGAGGAAGGGGCCTTTCAACTCTGCACTCAGCACTTTGTGAGATTTCCCTAAATGGAAAGTCCACATGGTGGGATTTCCCTGGGCATGAGCTGAGTTAGCAGGACAGCCAGGGTGACCCAGGAAAGACTCTCAAAACAATGGGGTCAGGCCTTTCTGATGTCGCCTGTCACCTGACCTGCCCCTCTCCCCAAAAGTTCTAGAAACCAGTTTTCCTTTCCCCCAAAGGAGCCTAGAACCTGGAAGTGTCCCATCTTCTAGGTGTTCGGGAAGGAGGGGATGCTGCGTGGGTCTTGTGGGTTCCCTCCATCTGACNTCNACTCAGTCACATTCCAATGTGGCTGTCCATCCCTCATCAAAATGTAACATTAACCCAAGGGATTTCCCCACAGTCTTTGGGGCTTCATTCNCTATGGCTCCGGCATCCGTAAATCTGTCATTAAGTAAATTTATTATACTTTTGTTTTGCCAATCTGTAATCTGCCTGTTGTTGTAGGAATGTTGGTCAGGCCCTTTGTGCTGGGTGAGGAAAAGGCTCCCACCTGCCCGCCTCTCTCTTTGTTTACACTTAGGTAGGTGCTGTCTTTCACCTCAGAGGAAGCAGCCTATAAGATCTCTCAGCCNTGTGCTTTCAGGCAGGTGGGAAGTACGTGTTTACCATCTCACAAGCAGATCATAATAGCTCNCAGGGAATCAGGCTTTGCTGTTCCTTTCCCTTATGCCTGGGCTTTCTGTTTGTCCTAGGATGGCAGCAGCCTGATGATGCCAGTTACAAGCCTGTTCTGTGACAGAACCCTCAGCGCCCAGGCCTGCCCTGCTGCCCATACTGTTGCCCCCAGTCAGAATTCACAGTAACATGCACAGAAAGTGACTTTCCCTGGGACAGTGAATGAAGTGACCCTCTCCTACCCCGCCACCCTGGGGTTGCCACCGGAGGACGAGCTGGTATTGAAGGATTTACAGCCAGCCCTAGTAAACAGAGTGAGTGAGCCACTTTTGGCCATCTCTGGGGAAAGGCCTCTTTGTGGATGCAGAAGCAGTAAACAGCTCTCACTTCCTGAGGGGGAGAGCAGCCAATCGCACAAAGAGAAAGAGAGGCAAATAGACCCGGGATAGCAAGCAAGGGAGCTGGAGAGAAGGGTCAGAGTGGTGGGCAGCACCAGGCAGCTCCATGAACGAGGGGCTGCCCTGGCTGCCAGAGCTTCCACTGGGGCTTCTTTTTGGGAGTACTCCAAGACTAGTTTTGGGGTTCAGGACATTTGTCTTCACCCTGTTCATTTTGTAATTTTGTTCTACTTTTGGGCTTCACTTCTAGTTTCCCAGTTGAAGTGGGACACCAACCGGGGATTTGGCACCACCTAGTGGCCAGGGAAAGAAAAGCCACCAGTTAAGTTTTTGAATAGCTCTCAATCCAAGTCCTGAAACAATAGCTTAAACATAAAGGTGAAAATAATACAGAGAGAACAGCAGACCCTGCGAGCCTCACCACCATATTTACACCAATGAGCCCTCCCCTCTGGTAGGCACCTTTTGTGGGGAGAACGTTGCTGCTTCTATCCAGCCAGGTCTTTCTTTTCTAGTCTCTTTTAGGTGTTTCCTTTGGTTAGGATTTTGTTATGTAAATCAGTTTCTGTGCTTTGTAAGTGCTGAGATTGAAGGCATGTGCCACCATACCCAGTTGGGCCCTTCCTTTTAAAGAAGCTATGAGTAGTAGTAGCTCTGTTTTCTCAGCATGATTTGGACCATCTCCCATGCATGCACGCACCACCCAGTCCTTAACTTTTCATCAGCTTTGCTCCTGATAGGAGAAATACCCAGGTCAGTGCACACATCCCTGGTAGCTAGGGAGTGATGGCGCCAACAGGCTTGTGTCTGGTCACCTGATCCTTGAGTCTCTTTGGTCCATCTGCTGAGACTGAGCCAACAGCTGAGAATCATAACCTTGCTTTTCTTCAAGTGTTCCCGGGCAGAGGTGGTGGCTGACTATGGGAATGAGGTCCCCGAGGGATGGGAAAGAGTCCTACTACCAGAATCATATGCATCCACAAACTCACACACCAGTAACCTGAGTCTAGTTCTTTTAATTCACATACAAAAGCTACCTTTTGGAGAACCCAAGATTACTTCTCTTCTGAGGACATATGGTGAGGGATTTTTACACAATTCTTTTGTATAAAAAGAGGTATCTATGCTATCTGATTGGGAGCCAGACAAAAGAGTCATAAGAGTCATAAGAGACTAGCTAGGTGGACAGTTTCCAAGAACTGCAGAGGGAATTGCAGAGCCCAGCATTGAGTCCTGTGGTGTGTGTGGGTACAGAAGCAACAGACGTGGAGGACACACCTCACAGAAATTTATTCCCCTGGTGATCGTCCTTTTGGTTCCATACAATGATAAAGATTACAGGAAGCAAGGTTTTAAGAAGGCCTGGGGGAAGAAGTCCGTTATGGCATGTTGCCAGAAAGAGATGAAAGTCCCCTGAAAACAGGAAGTCCCATGCATCATCTCAATGAAACAGAGTGTGACTGATTCTGGGGATTTCTGTAAAAATGTATTCACTCTCACTATTAGTGTCTGAAGACAGTGTAACTCATTCAAAGAAGTTCGAGGAACTGAATGCGGATCTTAACTGGGAACATTTTCCTATATAGGAAACTGTTATCTTTAGGCTCAGTTCAGGGACTCACCCTGGGGAGACATAAAGAAATGTGCAGCCCCTTCTTAGAGGGTGCCCATGACAAACCGAAGTGCTATTTTCACGAAGTCCAACTTGGGGAGCCAATGAGTTTACTGGCCTTACTTACTGAGATAAGTGAGGAGTTTATTGGCAGGAACATGAGTGACAGCAGCCACACAGCACTGGAAAGACTTGCCCCAGCATGCATGATGACTTCCCATAGTTGAATAGACGGGGTCTGTCGGCTTCCGTTAAACTTCCACACTTGATGAACTCTAGTGCCATCCGAGATGGAAAGGCTACAGGCAATTAGGACAGAACTGCATACAAATAGTCTGGAGTGTGGCAGGAGTGGGCGCTCCCATCCCTCCCTTCTCTGTTACATAGAATGTCAACAGTCCACAAGCCCCATCTTGGGGGACAGGGGTTCTCTTGGCAAGTGGTCCCATCTGCTCTGATGACGAGGATGGCTGCAGTGCTCCACAAGAAGGCCAAAAGCAGGAACT
>LZPO01035372.1:13007-40310 GCA_001675575.1 Neotoma lepida
CACACACACACACACACACACACACACATACACACATGCACTCCCTTACACACATTTGAACATTCATACACACATGCAAGAACACCACACACATAGGCAAAAAATACAAAACAAAAGTCAAGCAAAAACAAGAACAGCNACCTCAAGAAAGTTACTCTTTTCCAACCACTGTGTATTTGTACAAAATGAGATTAAAAAACAAAACAAAACAAAACTTAGGGTTGGGTGGAAAAATGCTATATATATAGTATCTCAGTATGTGGGAGGGAACATAGGTTGACATATTGGTGACACCAAGATTACAAAGAGATTGCTGAAGTTGTAAGGACTGACTTTTAGAATATTTGTGAATCTATGTCAAATTATTTTCTGCTTTAAAATTTTACATCTTTGTGTGTGTGTTTTGTCTACATGTATGTATGCGCAACACATATGTCCCAGGTGACCACAGAGATCACAAGAGAGTGTTACATCCCTTGGAACTGGAGTTACAGGTGGTTGTGAGCCACTACATTGGTGTTAGGAGACAAACCCAGATACTCTGCAAGAGCAGCCAGTGTTCTATACCACTGAGCTACCCCTCTAGCCCCTCCCTGTATATTCTTAACAGTGGGCCAGTGATAGGAAGCACATTAAGTCTGTCAGCTTCAGTGAAATCCCTGCAACTTCTGATGTCTGTTACCTCTTAGGAGCAGGGGCCTCTGTGAATGTCTTCCCCTGTACTAAATGTTATGGACTGTACTGTATGTATGGGATAGGCAGGCACACTTGGGGTGGGGTGGGTGGGGTGGGGAAAGTGGGGTGGAATGATATGGACTGTGCCCTGTATAAGGGGGAGAGCAGAACTCCTCCAATGCAAGTGGCATTCACACAAAGATGCGTGAAGTTCCATGGTTTGTGCCACCATTGATGGATGGTAAGTAAGCCACGCCATCAAACTTTCTCACTGTACAATATGGAAGCTGACCCCCGGACAGGCAGGTACTCTTCAGATAGGCTGTGTTCTGGGTGGTGTGGAACATCTGCCCCAATCCCACACACATCTGGCAATAGTCTCTGGTCTCGAAAGTGAGACCCACCCTCTCTCCCCCAATGCAAGACCCTTTAAGACTCAGATCAATACGTCTTGTGCTAGAACATCTATGTATGAGGTACTGAAGAAACCAGTTTTAAAATATCATGTTTATCATCTTGCCTACGAAGGGAATAGAGGTTTGAAAATAACAGAGGGAAGTTAGTGCCATGCGTTTTGGCCGTGGCTGACTTTGATGTCTCTACCTGGCATTCCTTTGGCTTCTGCTTTCCATGCGTCTGCAGACACTGGAAGCTCCCATAGGGCTGGGGTTCTGAGACCTGTGACTGCAGCTGACGATCACTGGTCATGGGAGACTACATCTCATTGCTCTTAGTTCCTTTCCTCATGGCTATGATGCAATGCTTAACAAAAGCTACTGTTCTTGTTTTATTATGTTGCTGTGATAAAACACCCTGACTAAAAGCAACTTTGAGGAGGAAATGGCTTACTCCCACATACAGGTCACAGCCCATCATTGAGAGAAGTCCAGGTAGGAACTCAAGCAGGAATTTGAAGCAGAAATCATGATGGAACACTCCTTGCTGGCTGGCTCACTCAAACTCATCTTTCTACAGCTCAGGATCACCTGCCCAGGCGATGGTACTGCTCACAGTGGGCTGGGCTCTCCTTTATCAATTAACAAAATATTTCCCCTCCCTTAAGACATACCCAAAGGCCCATGTGATCTGGGCAGTCCCTCAACTGAGACTCTTCTCAGAGAACTCCCGACTGTGTCACGTTGACGGTTAAACTAGGACATCAACGTAAAGGAAGGTTTTTCTTTGGCTCACGATTTGAGTGACAGTCCATCAGGGCAGGGAAGTNATGGCATCAGGAGTGTGAGGCAGCTGGTCCCATCGCATCTGCAGTTGAAAAGAACAGAGGGATGAATGTTGATACTCAGCCTGCATTCTTCTTTCTATTTAAACCAGGCTCCCAGCTCATGGAAGAGGGCCACCCACATTTAGGGTAGGTCTACCCAAGTCCTAACTTCATATAGAAGCTCCTCACAGATATGCCCAGNGGATGGTTTTCTAGGTGCTTCTGGATCCTGTCAAGTTGACAGTTGACATTAATCATCAGAGGCTCTAAGTGGGCACAGTTGAGAAGTCTCAGCTTTGAGAGCATAAGAGGGATTGTGAGTCATGTCTGGGGAGGGGAGTGAGTGGCTGGGTGGAACAGTGGCTCCTTCGGGGTAGTGATGGATAGTTGGTGAGGAGCAATCCCCAATGCACTGAGGTTTTTATACTTTAAAAATCCAACTCCCTCTGCTTGGAGAGACAGCTCAGCAGTTAAGAGTTGTTTTTGCAGAGGATCCAGGTTCAATTCCCAGCACCCAGTAGCTCACACTGTCTATAGCTCTAGTTTCAGTAGTGTAAACACATACATGCAGGCAACACACCCATAAAATAAAATTAAATAGAAAAAAATCTATCTCCTGCAGTTCATCCACATAACAAATACAGCACAGGGACAAGGGTCAGAAAAAGGCAGAGGGCACGATGCCACATGAGGACTGTAACTGGGAGCCAGGTATCCACAAGGCACCCTTTGTAGGCAGTGTTTAGAAGGTCAGAGGAACCAAGAAAAGATTCCTACTGTGTGTTTCCAGGACAGTATGGCCTTGCCAGCACTTTGACTTGGGACTTCTAGTCTCTAGAGAACTCTGAGACACAAAACACATTGTCTGAAGCAGTTTGTGATATGGCATTTGGGCAGCCCTAGGGGAAGAACACAGATTTTTGGAAAGAATTCTTAATTTAGCAAAGTGTTAAAAACTCAAGAACAAAATTAAGTGAAGTTAAGATCCTCTTAGGTCTAGTGAGCTATTACTAGTAAAAGATTTGTTGGACCGAAGTGAAACCTACTGCCTGCCAAATGCCATTGATTGGATTTTCAGGTGAAGTTTCTAAAACCAGATAAACACAGGAAAGCTATTCCTGCAGACCTAAGTCTTTAATAGTTTTTACACACACACAGTTTTCTGGATAGACTGGGAAAGTACTGTTTGCTTTCTCAGTAGAAGCCATTCCCTTTTTAAAATACCCAGGATGCCTTTAAACAGTAAGCAGGCTGATGATGATTTAAGATTATTACAAATAATAGTGGACGGATATAAATGCATCTATTGACTGTTTACTTCATCTAGAGGAAAAGAAAAGGTGGGAGAGCTGGTCAACATTTGGATTCTAATGTCTTTCTATGTCTGTCCATTAAGGTCTTTCTAAGAGCCGATCTTACAGGGAATATTAGTTATTAAGAATACCAAAGGCTGGCATGGTAGAGCCTGTAGTGGGCAGCAGTTCCCAGAAGCCTCAGTAGGGGTTGTGCTTCCAGGTCAAAGCCCTCACTTTCACCTCTGCTGTTTCACGGGCTGAAGAGGCTGGCTGTTTTGCTGGTGCTGAGCCTGTCCTTTTCCAAGAGCTAGACTTTGATGCCTTTAATCCCAGCACTAGGGAGGCAGAGGCAGGTGGTCTCTGAGTTCTAGGCTAACCTAGTCTACATGGGGCTGGCTGGATTTCCTCCTTTCCCTGTTTTATTGTCTGGACCCCCAGCCTGTGGGACAGTGCTACCCACACTCAGGGTGGATTTTCTCTTCTCAGGACTGACCCTCACAAACAGTTAGTGGACTTCAAACTCCCAACTTGCGTATAGCGTGTGGCAGAGAACAGAACACCTCATGGTCAGGTGTGGACTTTCCTGTGGAAAAGCATTTGTCGCCTTTTGACCTTCATAATCTCCCCAAGGCATACTCATGTTGTATCATACCACTCCCTCTCTAGGCTCCTCCTGCCTCAGCCTTCCTGGTGCTATGAGTATTGAGCTAGTAGGCCTGTACCTCCCTATTCTTGTGAAGGTCAATGATGCTCCATTGTATGGACAGACCTGTGTAGCTTAAGCCATCCCTCCATGTTGGGCCTTCATTTGCATACACAGTACCTGTTGAGTGTTGTTTGTTTTCAAGGTCCGATTATTTATTTGGTACTCTTTTTTTTGAGAGAGGGTTTCTCTGTGTAACGGTCNTGACTGTCCTGGAACTTGATTTGTAGACCAGGCTGGCCTCAAACTCAAAGAGATCCACCTGCCTCTGCCTCCCGAGTGCTGGGATTAAAGATGTGTGCCACCACCGCCTGACTGTGCAGCAAGTTCTTAGTCTAAAGTTGCCATTTAGATGTGATGGCTTCAGCTNGGTATGGTGGCACNCATCTTTAATCCCAGCACTCTGGAGGAAGAGGCAGGAGGATCTCTTGAGTTCGAGGCCAGCCTGGTCTACAAACCAAGTTCCAGGATAGCCAGGGCTACGTAGTGAGACCCTGTCTTGGAAAAACAAATAAGTAACTTCCCTCGTCTATCGTCATACCACCCTGAATATGCCTGATCTCAAAAAACCAATAAACAAACAACAAACAAATAGATAAATAGATGCAATGCCTTTATCCCTAAAAATTATTTATTATTATCTCATGCAGCTAAAAAGAGAAGTCAAGGGAATGCTGAACACAGTTAGAGCCTGAGATCTCTTAGGTGGGTGTGACGAGGGTGGAGGCAGGGAGCATGAGGGCGCAGACCTACTAGCCTAGCCTAACCATTCACTGCATTATATCACTGTCCTTTATGTATCAACTGGGACAGGCTGGGTTCAGCATTGTGCTTTAAGACCATTGTGGAGGGAGGCTCAGATGTTCAGACATGAGCCACTGGATTCCTGGGTACCAGCTTGGGAGCTGGCCCAGGTGTTTTCCTTCAAGGGAAAGAGCCGTGCTGGCCAGCACAGGTTGTGGCAGGATGGTGGTATCTGGGCTCCATTTGACTCTCCTGGAAGTTGCTTGCTTCTCCAGGCCAACCAGGAGAACCTCAGCACTGCATAGAGCAGGTAAAGGCCACTGCTCCTCCCCAGTCAGGTCTAGGGATGGGGCTGGGCTGGCAGTGGCCTCCAGGTCCCTCATTCTTTTTGCTTGGCCTGGGATGGGGGTACAGTAGACNCCCACCAGTGGGCTGAGGTTCTCAGGAAGCTTACTGGACAATGCAGCCTGCATTTTCCTTTCCTTAATTACTCCTGAATGACATTCCTGTGCCAGGCACAGCTGCCCTTCCTTCTGTTTATGCTTTTCCCATATTTGTGTTTTAAGTGCCCCCCCTGCACAATGTGTGGGAGGTATGGAATTCCATGAGGTGCACTCCCACTTCTCCATACCCAGTCCCTCTACTCCACTAACCCCGGATGTCCTCTGGACCAGCTCTGACAGTTACACACACAAACACACATAATTCATACACTCAAACATAGTCACACTCAAACTATAGTTTGAGTCATAGTCCAAGTCATAGTACACTTAGACACAAATCTACACACTCAAACACTCAACCACCTATCCACACATACATACCTAAACATTCAGACACATAGATGTATCCCTACATAAGCACACATCCATATATTCAAACACCCCCAAACTCACTCATTCAAATATAGACACATATTACCANNNNCACNCNCNNANANACNNNNATNNNNANANATANNNNCANNNNCACANNTNTANANANANNNNCACACNCAGTCATGCCCCCCACTCTCACACATTCACACACACTAACACACAAACATACCTAAATGCACACTCNGACATATACACAAACACAAACACTTGTACACAGACTCAGATACAGAGCACGGAAATAACAGTTGTGTCACCAGCTGTGGGAGTATCCCTCAGATCAGTCAAGTGTCACATAAATGGACCTTCTCCTCTTAGCAATCCAAAGGGAACTTTTACACCCCTGTCACCTACACTCCCCTTCTGTGTCTGAGTTCCAGTGTCTGCTCCTGTGGAGCACCAGCCCAGGCTCATCGCTGAGCCATGTCCCCATCACCTGAGTGCCTCCACTTCTCAACTGTCCAGCTTCTGCTTTACCTGGAACTCCTCTAAGGGAGCCCCCATCTGCAGTGCCACCATCTTCCTCCCATTCTCAAGAGAGCTCGGAGTTGGTCAACTCCAGACACTTTGGCTAAACCACTTTGCAGAGATTATCAGTGATACTGTGTGGTTGGACTGGATAACTTTCCCAGGCCACATAGGATTTGGCTCATCTGCCACATTTGGTGTACTTGTTCCCTTGTNNGTGGTGACATTTCAGGGACCCACTCAAATCTGGTGTCTCATTGCCTAGCCACCCCTATGTTTCATGTGTGGCTTTTACTCTTCTTCCCGAACTCACTAGAGGCTTAGCCCATCCCTTGCTCCTCAAAGATCTCTGGGCCAATGAACTTCAGCTTTGAGTCTCCAGACCCAATTTACACCTGGAAGATCCCATTGGCCCGGCCCGATCTGATGTAACATTATCACCCCACTCCAGTAGGCATCCCACAAGGAATGCATTTGATATGTGAGAGGTGTTGCTAGTGAATTCTTAGGGATGTGCCTCCCAAGTCTTTCTGGATATGGGTGAAACAGTGTGTGGATGCACCAGGGATGTCTTGTGTAGTGCTGTGTTAATCCCAGGTCATTGTTGCCTGTGAAAAGGCTAAGTGTACTGAATCATTTATTTATCTGTTATTTTTTGTATCTCGGGTTCCCTCAGGTAAACACTGTATTTGCATCTCCATGCCTTACCCCAGAACCTGAGATACAGCAGGCTTGGGATATGTCTACAGAGTGAGTGTAGTGCTGTGCAGAGTGGGGGCTGGAGCTGATCTGAGTCCCAGAACTCCCGTCCTCTGTCTCCTGGGAGACAATAGCATCTTCTGTATCTTGAGAGTACAAGCTGAGAGATAAAGAGGAGCTGTGACCCCTGGCTACAGCTTAGAGCTTCTTTTATAGTCTTTGTCAACTGTGTGGCCTGGTAGCATTTTGGTTTATGCTTTCCGGTTGAGGAGTGAGCCATATTCATGACTGTAGATGTGTTGTTCTTGGGGCCACCAGATGTTTCAGCTTGGGTAGGCAGATTCCCAAATGAGTTTCAAAGGACTAGGGAAACATGATGGGTACCAAGAGAAGGTGCAGGTACCTATGGAGAGGAGAGGAGCTATGGGAACTGAAGGGTAGACAAATCTCAGGAGAAGTGAGTCACCAAGTCTTGGTGGTAGGGGTGGGACAGTGCTTGATTTCCAGGGGAAAGCAGGAGCCTGTAGTTAGGGGGAGCTGTATTTGTATGCCTCATGATAGCAACCACTAGCTTAGGATGGTGGGTGAATCCCACAGGAATCTAAAGAAAAGTTTGTTAATCTGTAAACTGAAGAGATTATGACCAATTGTGGATTTCCTCAAGACAATGCTTTGGCTTTGATTTTGGGTATTTTTGTCTCATTATATTCTCCAAGATGACCTCAAATACATGATCCTCCTGCCTTAGGAGTCTAACAGTTGGGACAGCCAGAAGTGTATCATCATACTCAAATGAGATGTGTGTCTTGGGGAGCAAGCTTGCTAACTGAGCTACTGTTTCAATCGCTAGTTCAATCAATGACAACCAGGGTGATTATGCCATTGATTGGCAGGCATGATTTGAGTCCAAGGCAGTTATGTTTAGTAATTTAACCTTCTTCCCCCCAAACCCATAACCTACTAAAGCTTTAATTGTTCCTATCTTCTCCTTCCTTCCCCCAAGGGGACAGATGAACTCTCCACTTGGCTGGCTTCCCACAGCCACCCACATCTTGACCCTGTAAGGTTTTTCCTTGTATACCATCCCAGGCACGAAACTTGACCACGTGGTATATTTTCACAGCTCCAATTTTCCATTTTCCAAGCCAAGATGAACTAACAAAGCTTCCAAAACACTTCACAGAGGCAGCAACCACACAATGCTGCACTCACAGGCTCCTCGAGGGGACAGGATGCATATTGAGGTGCTGGTAAGGGGGAGGGGGCTGGAAACCTGAGTGTCTGCAGCAATATTAACACCTCCTCGAGATGCCTCCCATGTGGAATCAGCTCCAAGTGATTGCTTCCTCTCTGCTCCTGGCACAGTGCATGACTCCAGCACAGCAATACCTCCTCTCGGAGTTTTTCCAGTTGATGTCACATTTCCTAAGATCTGCTATCATCCCCTAACCCACCAGTGCTCCAGTTCTTAAGCTCCATTAGGCAGAGATTTTATTTGGTTTTTGTGAGGAAAATTAAAGGCCTAGTTATGAATTAACGGCAACACTCCCAGAGACCTGAGATCTTTGGAAGTTTTTTTTGTTTTGTTTTTGTTTTTTTTAAAGTGAAGACATGTTAGAAAATTAAACCCTGTAGGTAGNCACCCACCAATAGAGAGTCTGAGCAACTGACTAGAGAACAGAATGTTAAAATCCTTAGAAGGGATTGAGGACATGTTTGTATCTACTTTTCTGGGTGTATGTGTGTGTGTGTACAGGTGTATATGCATGTGCATATTTGTGCATATAGAGGCCAGGGGACAGCATTAGTTGTCATTTCTCGAGTGCCATTCATTTTTATTTTTTGAGACAGAGTCTCTCATTAGCTTGGAACTCATCAAGTAGGCTAAGGTGGCTGGCCAGTGAGCAGGAAGGGTCTGTGTCTGCCTTGAAGTGCTGGCGATACAAGCATATGCCACCACTCTCCATTAAAAAAAAAAAAGTTCTGGAGATGGAACTCAGCTTCCATGACCACCAAAGGAAGGAGTGGATTGGATGGCATTTGAGAATTCTTCTAGCTCAAGGCAAGCACTTTTCTGACAGTTGTCTCCCAAGCCATGGACCTAGGCTTCTCATTAGCTCAGAGTAGTTGTGAAGGTCAGGAACGCCATTCACAAATGTACGTGTTCTGTTTTGCATAAAGCATTAGACAGAAGGGACAGATGAAGATAAATTTCTTTCACACAGGGCAGCCATTTTTGTGACCAGGGGCCTAGGAGCCTGTGGTGGCTGGAACTGGAGCAGTGGCCATGCATTTGAGTGACTGGGGACACAGAGACTAGTAAAATGTAGTTTCTGCCCTGGAGACACCTAAAGCGGAAGAAAAAAGTAGCACACAGGATGCTCTCTGTGGTAGTGTCTCCACAAGTTCAACCTTGCTTGTACCAGGATAGACNCGGTTATTGATGGGAAAGAAAAAGATTTATTTGGTGAGTCCCCAAGCAAAGGAGACTCCAGTGTAACTTGGTGAATATCCATGCCTCTGCCAGAGTTTTCTTTTATAAAAACGTGCTACCTGTCTGTTGATGGCTACCTAGGCTGACTCCAACTCCTACTAGTGTGAAAAGAACAGTGATAAACGTGGATGCATGTGTACAAAGGTTGTAAAGTTCTTTACGTAGATGCCCAGGAGTAGTATAGCCGGGTCAGATGGTCGTTGTGTATTTAGTTTTCTTGAGAAGTCTCCACACTCATTTCCACGGTGGTTGTGCCAGTTTACATTGTCATAATGTCTAAGGATTCCTCTTTCCTACACCCTTTGTCATTTGTTTTCTTGGTTGTAGTCATTCTGGCTGCAGTGGTATATATACACAACAGAATTTTATTCAGTTGTAAAGGAAAATGAAACTATGAACTGTGCAGAAAAATGTATAGAACTGGAAGACATTATATTAAATGAGGTGCCCAGACAAGAAAGACACATTCTTTGTGTTCTCTCTCATATGAGGATTTTACTTCATTAACTATGTGTGGGAGGAAAGTTGGGTAAAGACTAGGAAACTGGAAGGGGGCCAATGAGACTAGAAAAAAGAGGCTTTAAGGGAGGGCTAGGGAAGACAACAGAACAATATGCAAGTGGGGAGATGTGGGGGCAAAAGGGTGTTAGCAGAGAATGGGAGGGCAAGAGATGAGGGAGGAGCAGGAGAAGGGGAAAATCAACCAAGATAAATATGTACAAGAACCCCAGAGGGAAATTTGTTACCTTTTAAGTTTTTAATTCAACAAATACCAAAAGGAAAACAAAACAAAGAGGTACCTCTGACCAGTGGTTTGAAAGTCTTGATCTTCACTGTCAAGCAGATATTGCTGCGTCTGGCTTGTCTTCTACAGGACAAAATCTCCAGAGAGTGGGGATGGCCTTGGACTTAGATCGTAGGGATTTAGGTATAGTTAAAGAAATTCATGAAAATCTTTACCTGTAATAAATAATCACTGCTAACACATTTGAAAATGTCTGTTGTTTGGTCCTTTCCCTCACTTGATTGGGGAGCAATAGGTCTCTCTATGCAGCTTTCACCATCACCACAGAGAGGAAATAAGATAGGAGACTCATCTTTTAGTGTGTTTTGGAACACCCAGAGTACAATGTGAAAGTGAAGAGTAGAGGACCCATGCCTTGAGTTTTAGGAGACCAATGGCTGATTAACAGCCATCAGAGGGTGTGAGGATCGAGGCGCTAGTGGACAAGGACATCATCTTGGATGGGATAGTAGAGCCAAGAAAGATGTGGGGGAGGAAGTTTTTCAAGCTGAAATGTGCAGTAAGGCTGGGGTGCTGCCAGGCTGGCATGGGGAAAGGACTTCTTTCCCTCCTTGGTGATCCTGGAATAAGGAAGCCATGTGGGGTAGGTAAGCATTTTTAATGGGATGAAGGAGATCGGGATTTGGGCTCCAAATGCATCATAATTGTGGTGACATTGGCATGTGTGCTGCCTTCCTTGTCTTCAACTTCCTCCACCTTCAAAGGGAGGGCGTGGATAGGATGACATCTGAGAGTTCTACCTCATGAGTCAGGATTTTGTAAGAGAGGGCAGAGAATGGGAGGGCAAGAGAAGAGAGGATTAAGAACTTGAATTTGTCTATGGGTAAAACATTGACAGACAGGGCCTCTGACCTCATCACAGGGAGCCTTGGTTCCTTTTCTTGTAAAGTGTGCCTGTCTATCTAGCATATGGCCTGGTATAGCCATCCTGAGGAACTTCACATAGCTTCACTTTCCTGGACTGGCTCCTAACATGGTGGGAATGTCCCTTAATGTGGACTCTGTATTATTAACGACAAACGACCGAGGTCCTGTGGCTGCAGACCTATAGGATGGTATGATGTAAACATTTTTGGCTTGATAATGTGTAAAAGCCACCCTGGTTTTGACTCCTGATTTAGTACTCAGCAAGTTATACCAGTGCTTTCTTTATTTCCAATGCTTTATTATATAGTAGGTTAGTGTTACGTGATTTGGCTGAACTATAGGCTAATGCATTTTGAGTACATTAAGGCATGCTGGGCTTAGCTGTGACAGTTAGCAAGTTAGGCACACTAACAGCATTTCAACTTGCAATGTCTTCACTTACAATGGACTTGTAGGACTGTAACCCCACCACAAGTTGAGGAGAACTGGTGCTTCACTGCAGAAACAAATGGTGACACAGGCACTGTTCTGCAGGTGTGAATGTGTCTTCTCCACATTCAGTCAGAATGTGACAGTGATGAGAAGTGAGGCCTGAGGAAGTGATTAGACTAGGATAGAGCTCCCTGAGCAGTGATATAAAGGCTTTTATCAAAGACCCTTCCACCAGGAGGAACAGGTCCATTGTTATGGAGAAACATGGGTGAGACTGGAGTGGGAGGATTAATGGGTGAGGGATGCAAGAGAGAGGTAAGGGAGGGGATAAAGGGAGAGACAACTAACCTTAACCACCATTTGAGGGACCATAGGGAAACCTGCCACTGTACAAGCTTCTTAAAACATATGCATATATGAAAAGGAATTTAAATGGAATATCCAAATCATGGGGGAGACAATGCCCCAACTAGACATCTTATGCCACCAAGTGAAACCTCCAGTGCCAGGAATGGGTTATATCTTGTTGAGTTGTTGGCCAAAGGGGCTCTACAGAAACTCTCAAACATCTCAGGCTATTGCCAAGGCTGTTGTTTGCTCTCCACAAACTGACAGTGAGGCCCTTTTTCTGAAGACGACACATATCTCATTGACCATGGAAAAGATGAGTTGGTACCTAGAGCCTTCATCCCTACTGACTAGTGTTCATGATACTGGAAAGTACTCTACACACTACCACAGGAGAAAGATAATTATCAACTCTACTACAAAACCTGGGACCTACATCAGTGACCTGCCTGTTAGAGATGCTGTTTGCAATAGTGGTACAAATGTTGTGGAAGTAACCAACCACTCTCTGATTGGTTTTAAAGCCCACTCCACAAGATGCATCCCGTGCCTGATACTGCTCTTGCGGCCAAGAACCTGAGACTGGATAGGCCATGGACCTAGGGGAAAATCAAATATTATTGTTCTAAAGCAGCAGCTCTCAACCTGTGGGTCACAACCTCCTTGAAGGGTCACATATCAGATATTTACATTATGATTCATAGCAGTAGCAAAATTACAGTGATGAAGTAGCAAGGAAATAATTTTATGATTGGGGGGGGCATCACCATGACATAAGGAACTGTATTAAAGGCTCACAGCATTAGGATGGTTGAGAACCACTGTAATCTAAAGGAACATAGCAATAAAATGACTACCAATGACATTATGCCATTACCATAGATCAATGCCTCACTTATCTATCACCAGATTAAGAAGTAGATGGGAACTAGCACACAGACCTACAACTGGACAATGTGCAGAGTGAGAGACTTTGGAACACTCAATTCTAAATGAGATGTCTTTATCAAATCCCTCCCTTCGAGATTCAGGGAACTATGAGGAAGAGGATGCAGAAAGATTTTAAGAGCCAAAGGTGATGGATGACTCTAAAGCAACAGTATCTTCCAAACACAGCAAGGCTGGTGCACATATGAACTCATAGAGACCATGGCAGCGTGCACAGGACCTTCAAGTCAGACAGGGTCCCAGGGTTGAGAGGGGAAAGTGGACAAGGGCTGTCTGTCACCCCTAACCAAGAAGCTATCTGCATTGATACCTACTGGTAAAGTAAAAATTAGTTTTCTCCAATGGAGTCTCACTGGGGATATCAGTTACACCTAAGGCAGGCCCCATGCCCAGGAGTAGTTAGCCAGCACAAAACGATCTCAATGGTATTTTGTAGACTTTTTGTCTCATATTGCTTTGTTTGGTCATTTTTTAGTGGTGGTGGTCTTTTGCTTGTATATTTTGGTTTCCACTTTTGTGTTTTTGTATGTGGGTATGTGTGTGTTTCTTATTTTTTTAATCTATTTTATTTATTTTTTAAAGCAAGTAAGAGGAGTTTGGTGGGTAGGGACATGGGGAGGGTCTGGAAAGAGTCTGGGGGAAGGGAAAAGCATGATCAGAATATATTGATGAAAACAATTTTTCAAACAAAATATGTTTCTATAAAAAATTAAAGGCCGGGTGGTGGTGGTGCACACCTTTAATACCAGCACTTGGGAGGCAGAGGCAGGTGGATCTCTGTGAGTTCAAGGCCAGCCTGGTCTACAAAGCAAGTTCTAGGACAGGTTCCCAAGCTACACAGAGAAATCTTATCTCGAAAAACCAAAAAAATAAAAATAAAAATAATAAATAAATAAATAAATAAATAAATAAATAAATAACCTTCCACCTTAGGCTACCTCTTCTTTGTGAACACAGCACTTGTCCCCTCCAGAGTCTGACTGTCCTGGCAGGAATACAGATATTCTAAACAGACACTTGGGTCTTTTCCGTGATCACACTATTAAAGCAATAGACCCCAAGAAATGGGAGTTTTCCTAGAACTCTCATGCTGGGAGAAGAAAAGTGTGGGACCTTGGTGCCAGCCAGAGCAGAGCTTGTCTTCCAGAAAGAGATTTCATTCGGTTCAGACCACTCTGCAGGACAGACAAAGGTGGAGACAACCGCAGGTTAATGATGGGAAGGACCCCCATTTCACTTATGCATGCCTCTAGCCTTCTATTTAAACCCAAATATCCTGTCAGGAACCCCAAGATGGGCCGGGGGGGCGGGGACAGGGTTGTATCACTGGAGNGCTGTGTCCTTTCCCAGTGTGGCCACACTGAATAAATCCCCTTTCTCTGCTCTTCACTGTCACTTGTTTCCTTAATTGGTCTATTGAGGGTGGATGGCTGAGCCCAGCTTGTTAGGGCTGCCAGGGTCTAGGCTCTGACCCTAACAACTTCAGTAACAAGATGACCCAGTCCTCATCAGACNCTGTATCTGCTGGCATCTTGACCTTGACCTTTCCAGCTTCCAGAACTATGTGAGAGAAACGCTCTGTTCTTTGTCAGTTTCCTGGTCTGTGGCGGTCTCTGATAGCAGCCTGGAGGACTGGGCTATGAGGACAGGGGTAAGGCAGTTGTGGCCCTGGTTCCCAAGAGCTCACGTTTCAGTGATTCGTTATCCCCCTGCCATAAGTGGTCAAACACCAGAGTGTTTGGAGCAGGAACATCTTTAAAAAGATAGGTTCGCTTTCAGCATGGAGAGCTCGGCGAGCCAGCTGGACTCCGGCCGCTTTTCTGCTCTAACTCAAAGGCGAAGCTGGTTTCTATTTTGATCGTGCTCAGAGATTCCAGGCACGTTGACTCTGACCTGTGCCTCCCACATTCTGGGCAATGTTCTCAAGTGAAGTCCTGGCAGAGACTGGAGGGGTTCACAGAGGTCTAGAATATCCGGGTCATCTAAGGACAATGATGCCGGCTTCTGCCTGAGTCATCAGTTTTCTTGAAGAAAGTCGATAATAGCTCATCCCCTGTCTCTAGCTTTCCGGGACTGTCTAGATGTTTCAGAGTTCTTTGTCTAGAAAACAGAATCACGTACTTTGCGTGGCATTCAACATGCTAAGCCCCAAATAGGACAATTGGTTAAAAGCACAAGAGAGTGTGTCTTGGTCCATTCAGGTACCTTGACAGAGGACAGTAGATTGGGAAGCTTGTCAACAACAGGGAAATTTAAGGTCAAGGTCATTCAGATCCAGCCATGGTCTGCTGAGGACCTGCACCATGGTACAGTATTCTCATGTGATGGGAGAGACAAGGAAGCTCTCTAAGCCTTTTATCAGGGTCCTAAGCCTGTTCACAAGAGCCCCACTCTTATGATGCAATCATCTCCCAAGGCCCGGATACCCAAGGACGACACATGGGGAGTATGAATTTCAGTGGGGGGCTGGAGAAATGGCTCAGAAGTTAAGAGCACTGACTGTTCTTCCAGAGGACCTGGGTTCAATTCCCAGCACCCACATGGCAACTTACAACTGTCTGTAACTCCAGTTCTAGGGGACCAGACACCCATGGCAAAACCAATGTACATAAAATAAAAAAAAAAAAATTCCGTGGAGGGATTTTGGGAGGATCATAAAATTCAGTCCAATACATGGGGAAATGAGTCAGGCTCACTGGATTCAGAGGTTACCTTCCCAGCATGGCTTTATTTGTGACAAGGGTTATGGGGACTGGTAGGCTGCTAAGTCTACCCAGTGGGCGCCTGTTTGTAATCTCTATGTGATGAGTAAATGTCTTCCTCTCTCTCAGGGCCAATGCCATCCACCCAACTGGGAGTTGTGATGCCGCCAGGAGGGTTATGAGCTAAGCCCCAGTCTCCCGACTATGTTTACCCCAGGGCATCCCTACTCTGGGACTTCCTGCCTTAGACGGGGAGGGTGCTGCCCTTTGGGCTTGTCCCAGGGGACTGAAGTTTTTTTCCCAGGCCTGTGTGTGGTGGCTGGAAATGTTCCAGGGCTGGAGAGACCCTGCCAGACCTGCCTGTTGTTTCCAATCGCCCCGTGGAGGCTGAATTAATTGGCACTGTGGAATGCTGAAATCCACCGCTCTGGTTCCTGGCCACCACAAGGAAGGCACTGGGGGGCTGCCTGAGTGGGTGCTCACTGGGGACATGGGTTTGCTGGGCTCTCGGCTGGGCTGGCTTTCATTCAGTGCATGCATGCTTTCCTTGGCCTGCCATCAAAACACAGAGGTGGAAGAAAACCAATTTGTTAACTTCTCGAGGCAAAATCCCAGGCTAAGGACCTGAATTATATATAGGCCGCTGCTGTGGTCCTATTATCCCACCAGGAGCTAGACACGCACACTTGCACCCTTAAGTCCTGGCCAAGCCTCCTCCTCCAGGAAGCCCTTCTTATTGTGCTCAATCTTATTATTAGCAGCAAACACACTTACCCCTGTGGGGTGGGGTGTGTGCTCAGCACCAGTGGGGGGGACTTGATTGATTTGCCTTTATGCTTTCTATAAGGACACACCTCTGTAGCAGAGTTCTCTACTCCTGAGGACCTGGGGCTCGTGTTTCCTAAGTCCAGGTTGTCTCTTGTGGTTATTGTTCAGGGTTCTTATTCTTTGAGAAGTGTAAACCAATAACAGTTTTAGGTTCCCAGCATAATTGAGCAGAAAACACAGATTTCCCAGATACCACCCCCCATGTCCCCCTCTGGCCCCCAGGCCTTTCTTCTCTCAGCATCTGACACCAGAGGGGTGTGCTTGCTTGTCATAATCCTTTAGTTACATTAACATTGGTCATCAAGAGCCCACAGCTTACCCGGGCCCACTGGTAGTGCTGCACATGTGCCCTCTGCCTTTGGACAAATGTGTGATGACATCACCCACGAGAGTGCCATAAAGAGGAGTGTCTGCTCCCAATTTCCCTGTGATCCACCTGCTCATCCACATCCTCCAACCGTGTGGCAGCCACTGGTTTTTCACTGTGTCCACGGTTTTACATTTTTAGTGTTTGGTGCTTGAAATCATACAGGACATACACATCGTCTTTTTTCCTAGCTTCAAGTCCTTCCCCCACTTCCCCCTCTATTTGTGGGGTGCTAGGAATTACAACCCAGCACTTTGCCATGCTAGGCAAACACTTCACTGTTAAGTTATATCCCCATCCCCATGTGTAGGTTTTCATGCAGACAGGAGTTTTCAATTCCTTTGGGTAAAAGTTCAGAAACAGTAGTGCAGGTCCTGATGGTGGCAGCATGCTTAGTTGTATATGAACCTGCCAACCCATCTTCCAAAGTGTCTATTTCATTTTGCTTTCCTACCAGCAATGTGCGAGCATTCCTGTTGCTCCATGTCCAGGCCAGCATTATCCAGCCCCGTCAGTGTTCTGGGTTTTGCCATTCTTAGAGGTGAGTAAAGGCATACTCCAGTTGTTTACTTCACATTTTTCCTGTTGTCCTGTGGAGAGGGGTGTCTTCTCGTAGGGTTACTTGCCACCCAAAGCATTTCTCTGACACAATGGTAGTGCTTTGCCAGGTCGTCTGAAGCCCAGCACTGGATGTGCCTTCTTGCATGCTTCTCTTAGGAATACCGTATTAGATCCTTTTCTCATTGCTGTGACAAGATAATCTGGCAAGAGGCAACTTAGGGGTGCAGGGGCTTGTTTTGACTTGTGGCGGTGGTGGTACAGTAGTCCATCAGGATGGGGAAAGCACGGTAGGGAGTGCAAGGCAGCTGGTCACATGGCATCTGCCATCAAGAACCAGAGAGTTGAAGGATGATACTCAATTCAGTTCTTCCTTCATTCAGTTGGGGACCTCAGCCCATGGGATGGTGGCACCATATTTAGACTGGGCCTTCTCAATATAGAAACTCTCTTAACACCCTGTGCAGAAGTTTGTGTTCTAGGTGAGTCTAGATCCTGTCACATTGATAGTGTTAACCATAAGGTGTGTGTGTGTGTGTGTGTGTGTGTGTGTGTGTGTGTGTGTGTGTAAAATTATATTCTTTTCTAAAATCTGTGTCTAGGTACTTTGGAACCCTGGCTAGAAGACATTAAAATATTCCATCCAGGTCACTGTAGCAACTTAATAGGCAAAGAATCTGGCTGGAAAAACCCAGTCGCAGCCAAACAATTAAATATAGAGACTGGGAAATGGCACCTCTGGTGGCATGTTACCCAGGAATCAGGTGCAAACAACGACCAGGGGTCAGCTAGTTAATAGAGGGTTGGTTCCTGTGTCACTCACCCACACTTCTAGACTGCAGCCAAGGCCAGTCCGGCCTGGCGTCGTCCCTCACACCATTAACAGGGAGGTCTCCGAAGCACTGGAACAGGCCCAGAGCAGAAACGTGTTGGGACACTTCCTCTGCACTTGAGCAGGACAAACATCTATTCTGGGTTTGGGCTCTTTCCAAGTTGGGTTACACGATGGTAAACAATAGAGATTTTAGAGGGGAGGGGAGGGAGTGGGATTTTTAACTGGGTACTTTGCAAAACACAACTAAAACAGTAATTGAAGAAACGATTAAGTGGAATAGTCAAGAGACGTGAAGAACTGTCTGTGGTTGTAAAAATGTTTCCCACCATGATCCTTGTTTATTCGGATGTTTGGGAAGACCTGCCGAGGCCACATTTTCGTCTAGTCATTTGTATTTCCCATAGACTCCGAGGGCTTTCTTTTATAGACTATCAATAATTATCCATCTGACTCTGAGGGTAAAAATGGAAAGTAGAAAGTTCAAGAATCAATTAGCTGGCTTAGGTTTGCTGAGAAATTCAGGGCAGTGTTCAGGACTAAAATTTATAAAGTAAATCAANATAAGATGAAGAAGTAAATTAATCTGATGATAAAATGAAAGGGAACAGCTCCCAAGCAGCCTCATAAATTTCCTGCTTGATGCATTTCGAGTCTCCAATTTCTAATAAAATTCTCATGAGAACAGAGTGCTGCTTCATAAAAGCCCGTGAACTTGCCCCATGAGAACAGACTGGTTTATAAGGGCACATGGGTTCAAGGCTGTGGTTTATTTATTAAAAATTTCTCAGTAAATATATCATAGTTGACTGGACACTGCCCTGAGATCATGGGCAGGCCCTGTTTCATTCCTCCTGTCCCTAGCGAGGAAGGAAAACAAGAAAAAGCCCGTCAGGAACTCTTGACCCAAAAGAAACCATAGCCTTTTCGCTCTTTTGCTGAAGAAAGTTCTAGGCTCTTCTTATTTACCTTTTAATGCAGAGCCTTCAACCTCATGCAAACTTCTCATCTGTCTGAGGAGAGTTTGGGCATTCTGGATAAAGTGATGGGCAAAGAGGCCTTCCTGAGGCTGAGGGAAGTTTGGTTTGTCTTTGTCCTAGTCAGGGCATAGGGCAGAAAGGGGATGTTATTCTGCAAGTGTGTCTGGCAGAACAGGTGTGTTTATTCTCTCCCTCTCCTCTCCTGACAGGTTCTCATGTAGTGCAGGCTGACCTAGAACTTGCCATATAGTGGAGGAAGACACTGACATTCTGATCCTCCTGTCTCCACCTGTTAGGATTGTGCCATCCTGTGGCTTGAACCTGCTACTTTGTGCATGCTAGGCAAGCACTCAACCAACTGAGCCACATCTCCAGCCCTGGATGTGTGTTGAAATGTTATCTTGAAGCTGATGCCCTCACAGCTCACATGACTCTCCCAGCAGACATTCCCACCACCTGGGCAAACCGCCTGCTCACTCTGGCCAAATATTTCCCTAAAAAGCTGAATGGAGTCCTACATGGTCCTAAGATGGGACTTGCTATTACCACCTCAGTTTAGAGTAAGGGAAATTTCACATAGAAAAGTTAAAACCCTTGCTGAAATTACAGACCATGTCAGGGTCAGAGCAGAATGAAGCCAGGCCAGCAAACCTCACTGTGACATGTGGGCCACAGGTCTAGATATAGGGAAATGGCCTGTGTGATAACTCAGGAAACTTTCTCGTTTTGTCCCCACTTACCCTGCCTCCTTTTCAGATAAACCCATGTTTGGAGGGGCCTGATTGAGACCAAAAGGAGAAAGATGCACGGAGGGGCCTTTTGTGAGGACAGTGAGGCCCATCCACAGTGAGGCCCGTGCACACCAGCATGACCTCCAACCTGTGTCAGGTTCATGGCTCATGTTAACTTCAAACATGTGGGTTTCTCTGGAGTTAAGTCTGAGTGAGTTGGATCTACACTAATGTGATTCCCCAAGTCTATTCTTGGAGTTCCATGCATTACAGTAGAATCCACTGACTGGGTTCCACGTCCTGCTCTGTCCCCGATTAGGTGTGTGACTCAACCTTTCTGTGAAAATTTCCCTCCCTCTAACCGAGGGTAATAAGAATGGCCAGGGCTTTGGAGCTGATGACATGCCCAGTACTACCACACAAAGACACCCACTCAAACACTTCAGTGAATGAGAGCAGGTTGTGGCCTATGGCTGAGGAAGCATAATTATGAAGTTTAAAAAAATATTTTGTTGTTTAATAGTAATTTTAGATTCATGGAAAAATTGAACCAAAGATACAAAGGACACACATATGCTCTGCCTTCCCATCCACAGCCTCCTTGGATATCAGCATCTCCACCTGTGAGTGCTCTGTCACAGTCTGTGGGCCTGTCTGGCACATCATTAGCTCAGAGTCACTGTTCACACTAATGTAGTTTACCCTTGGTATTGGTATTGTACAGGTGCGGCATGGTATGGTTCCCCTATCATGCGATCACACACCTCTGCCTAGAAGGCTGCTCTGCTGCACTCGGTGGGCACTGCACCAGCCCTGCAGTTGTTCTCCTGATGTCTAATGAAGTGATGCAGCAAGAAGCCTTTCAGTGGTGCCCTTCCCTTGCTGATTGGCAGGTACATTTCCACCATGTCGCTCTGTGGTTTGATGGTTCCATTCGTTTTAGTGCTGGATGGCATCCCACTGTCTGCAAAGGGCACAACAAGCCTTCTTCCTTCCCACCTTCTTTCCTCCCTTCCTTCCTTCCCTACCTTGTTGTGTGTTTGTGTATGAGTATACGTGTGTGTGTGTGTGTGTGTGTGTGTGGTGAATGAGCCCCTGTGTGTGCTTGTACAAGCACCTGGTGGAGCCCAGAAGAGGATATTGTGTGTCCTGCTCTATCACTCTGCTGTAATCCCTTGAGATTCAGTCTCTTATTGAATCTGGAGCTAGGCAGATTGTCACTAAGCTCTAGTGATCTGTCTATCTGTCCCCACCACCCAGCCTTCTGATTCTATACCCTGGTGGCCATGCCCTGCTTTTTTACTGGCTTCTGGGGATCTGAACTCAGGTCCTCATGCTTGCACAGTGAACACTCATAGCACTGAGCCACCTCTCCTGCTTTTTTATTTTTTTAAGACACGGTATTACTATATATCCCTGGCTGGCCTGGAACTCCAGGGGGCCTCAAACTCACAGTGAATCTATATGCTTCTGCCTCTGAGTGATGAGATTAAAGGCAAGTGCCATGCTCCTTGACTTCTTTTTCTTAACAAACAGAGCAATAGGAGCTTGGCCTTCTGGTAAACCTGGGCCTTTGGACTCTACTGTATGTAGCCAGTAAGGAGCCTAGATTTTGAGCACTAAGTTAGTTTGGTGTTAAACTGGATGGTTGTCTCATTGATGCTGACTTTGAATGTCAGGCAGATTACTATTGAAAGTAGAAATCCCTCACATTTGTCTTATGGGAAATGGATGTTAACATTTGAACATCTAATTATCTTCGTGGACCTTCAGAGCCAGACACCAACAAGAGAGAGCTGGCAATTTGCTGAGAAAATGCAAACTATTCTGCATGCGCTTAGCTTTCAGCAAGACTCATGTGCCATCCACGCGGGCATTTCTGAGCATGACTGAAAGTAACAGGATACATATCAACTCCTCAAGCTTGCACTTCAGAGGCCCAGGGTTAGATGGCGTATCAAGAGGGGTTGCGCCAGGGGAGGTGTGCGAGCGCCACCTAGTGGCCAATGGCGCCAGGCCAGTTCTGGGCTCAGAATCTCCCGGTTGCCCTACTGGGGGGAAGAGGTGGAAGGGTGTGAGAATCCTTTGCTCCTAAACCAAAACAGGGGACTGAAACACACTCAAAACCTACTTCAGCAGCTCACCGCAGAACATGTCTTAATTAGGGCTGTCAACAAGACCTTGGCCTCTGGGTGTGCTGAAGTGTCAGCTAATTCCTTCTCCACCAGGAATGGTTTATTTGCAGCCTAGAATCAGGGCTCAGTGTTACCATGAAATAAGCTAGCTGCTTATTTCAAACCCAAGTCAAACTAAGCCAGANAAGGCTTTCAGCTATCAATTATTGGAAATATATAACTAAAATCCTGAGCGCGTTTTAGGGTTATAACGTTCAATTGTACCCATTTCCTCCCCCTTCCCTGGATCGATCAGCAAGCTCCATGATTACACAGTATCCTCTGACTGACAGAGAACCAAACAAACACATTTAACCTCCAAATTCTTGCAACTGAGAGCGGAAGCTTGGGCCTGAACAGCAGAGGGAGACATGACCAACCACTCTGCAATGGCTGTGACTGAAACCGAGCAAAGAAAGGACACACAAACCCCTTCTCCAGCTGAAGGCAGGCCCTCCCATCCTGTTGGAGAGCTCAGTTACTTGCTTTCTGGGGGCTTTTTATTGGTCTCCCTGAGAACCTGTATGTGCTGAGAAGGGACTGTCTCTTCATTTCCCAGGACCGTGAACACAGCTTCCATCTTTGTGCCATGCGTGGTTCGTCAAGGGTGGTGAGGTGTCTGTAAGTGTCCTTACGGCACCAGAGCAAGGACTGTTAAGGAGTGTTGGAGGAACCGAGGGGGAGTTTGGCGAGGTGCAGACACGCTGGCTCTGGGGGCTGAAGCAGTGACTTGGGCTCCTCTCCTATGTTGCTCTTCACAATACGGAGTAGCAGAGAGAGCCCTGAGCTTAGTTTTTCACCACTTGGCCAAACTTCAGGCATAAGAAGAAAAAGGAAATCTCCNCATTTTATCAAATTCTACTTAAAAAAGAAAGCTAAAGAAGTGTCAATTAAAAGACGCAAATTCACGGGCTGGTGACAATGTCGGTGCCTTGTTTTCCGCATTTCGGTTTGAAGGGGGCCATACTAGGAACAGGTCCAGATGTGTATTCTGCTCCCATGCTCCTCTCCATCTCTTCCCTTCCTCCACCCCAGCCTTGCCAATGTGTAAACAAACCCCAAAACCTGTCTCAGTTACAGCTGCTGGAAAGAATTGAGCTCCACCAAGACCCGGATTCCATGCGGCCTGGAAACCCTGACAGGGATGCTGGAATGAGTCTTTATCCTTGTGGACTTTTCCATGGTGGCTTTCCGTGGGCGATTTCCTCCTCTGAGCTGTAAACTTAGAATCTAGATTAGGGCTGTCACTTTCAGAGCAGGCCATGCTGTAACATAGACAGTGATGGCTTTGTCACCATTGATGGGGTGGGGGTATAGGGGCTGGCCCCAGGGAACTTGTTTTATCTACTACCTTTGAAAAAATTATTTTGTTATTTTNAAACTATGTGTACACTTGCATGTGATTGTGTGCACNTGAATGTAGGGGCTCTNANAGGCCAGAAAAACNTGTAGGATCCACCTTGGACTGGCGTCACAGGTGGTTGTGAGCTCTATGACGAGGATGCTCGGAATACAGGCCCTTTGAAAGATCAGTGTATGATCTTAACTGCTAATCCATCTTTATAGGGTATGTGAGATCTTGATGCCCTCCACCTTTTGCNTGGGTCTGCCTACTGTGGTCCTTGGATGAGAGGGAGCAGGGTAGTCATTTCTATGGTTTCTTCCTCCCAGGTCCCTATGTGTTGGCTACTGTCTGCATTGGTAGCACCAATGTGTAATGAGGGCCAACTCTGGAGATAGCTGCTGCCCTGTCCTTCATCCTTCAGGCGGCAAAAGCAACCCAAACTCCTGACTCCTTGCCTTTAGAAGCTCTGTCCCTGCAACAGAGGCTTGTTACAAAGGTGCTAGAGCAGGGGCAACTGTCTGGACCAAAACCTAGAAGTTTTGTTCCTAGAGTTGTGCAGGGAACTTCCAAGTTGGATTCCACATAGGAAGTGGCTGCTGAGTGCCAGCCANAGCCATTCATCAGGCCAGGGGTTATCAGGGGCAGATAGCCGAGCAAAATAGCCTTCCTAGGGAGCTAGTTATAGTAACAGTTACAGAAATCAACTCTAATTTCCTGCAACCCTGAGAGCTCTCAGTTCTCCTGCACAGTGAAGATGTCTGTTCAGTAGTCCATAGTCTTCAGACACATGAGATGTCTCTTCCCTGGAGAAGGTGANGTACACTTGAAAAACTAGAGACCAGGCAGTTGCAACAGCAGATGTCAATTCCCTGTGGACCATTTTGGACTTCCAGGTAATGGCTGCCTCTGCTGGAGTCTGGGTGGAACAGAATGAGACAGACTCAGCCCACAGGCCCAGCTCCACCATCTTGTGTTAGTCAGGAGCAGGGACTGCTCCAAGAAGCAGCAGGGGACTGTGGAGGAGGCACTGGATCTGAGGGTGCAGAGCTGNAGGGCAGGATAAGTCATGAGATGGATGGAGATGAGGGGAGAATCCNTGAGAGGCCTTAGTTCCAGACCTAGCTGCTCCTCCCTGCAGCTCATGTGTAGAGGGAAGAGAAGGCAATAGTGAGGTGTTCATCATCCTGAGGAATGATGCTTGTGTCGAGCAGGGCTGTACCCTCTCCTTTCTTTGAGCCTGTTGATGAGCACAGGCAAGATGGTGCAGGCTTGATTCTGCTCTTCCTAGCTCGGTTTCGGTCATATGACATTGGGTTTCTAAGAGATTCCATGGCCAGTCCTCTCTCTCTTCCTGGGTAGGAGTGAAGCCTACCTATCTCAGATCAGCTCTAGCCTACTGAAGACAAGCTCACACGGTGGTGTAGACATGGGGAGAATGAGCGCTGCTTGTTCTCTGGAAGGGCTACTGCTTGGGTTTTGATCCAGGAAGCAGTAACCTGATAGCCATTCAGTCACCAGAAGTGTTCTGAGGGAAGAGAGCAGCCTGGGTCTCTAGGAGTTGGCCTGAAGCTAGCAGGATGGCCGTGGTGTTCTCCGNTTGGGCAATAACATCTTATAGAGCACAAGGCAAGGCCACTTGGAGACCTTGTCAAGCAAGGCAAAAGCAAGATCATGTGACTCTTAAGACACCAAGGTCCCCCTTTCTCACAAAGTGCACAGTGGTGTTTACTTCTTTCCCAACCACAGCTTCTCTTCCTTGAGCTGCCCTCCTACAAATGAGAATTGCAGTGTCCACTTGCAGAACAGCATTTCCCTAAGAATCCCCCACCCTGCTGCCCTCTGACCCATCAAAGCTAATCACTCTAAAGGCTCCTGAGCTGGGTTTTCTAACCCTTATTGTGGCTTCTCTAACTTTCTGCCTAAGGGCTTTATTTGCAGTGTGATACACTGAGATGACCTGGCCCACCTTAGGGTAACTCTGCTAAAGGTCCTGAATTCACCCCTAGAGAGTGTCCTGGTGGTTTACATTAGCCCTGAAGGAGATAAATAGAGCCTGTCTTTCCTAGATCAGCCTTTGGGTCCTATAGAAGGCAGCCAGTCTCAGAGGGGATTGTGGGGAGATGTGGGGTATTACTTGCTTCACCTGAGCACCATGGCTACAAACTGAATTTCTTCCTTTTGTGTAGTTGTGTGGCCCTGCTAACNCGAGTTCAGNGGGCAGCACAATAAGCATTTAAATTCAGTGTGGGCTNACTGGTGTTCTCTGGTAAGTACACACATATTTTCTCATCCTTTTAGCTACCTGATGACTTCACTTGCAGAATGACATGAGGGGGTCATTTATGAAGGTCATGCTAGCCTGAAGGCCTGGAGCAGATAGGAGGAGTCTTACCTGGTGCCCCTTAATCAGGATTCCTTAAATAAAAGGGAGAAGGAATCATGGGAAAAGATCTAGCTTTCCAGCTTGTCTGAGAAGAGAGAAGTTTGTAAAGAAAGAACAAATCCTCTTTCCCTCTATTTCTCATCTCCTCTCTTCTTTCTATTTTCCTGGTCACACAGTGCCTGTTCACTAGGAGCCNCACAGAAGCTGCCATTTTAAGTTCATCTTTCCTGTATTGTCCCAGGGACCACTGTGCTGGGTCTTGGTGTTAGAGCTCAAAGATGAGACGGCACTTTAATGAGTGATCTGTGTGTGTGTGTGTGTGTGTATGTGTATGTGTATCTGTGTAGTGATGACAACGGGAGCTTAAAGTGTAGGAAGAAATCACCTACAAGGGGGAAAGTGACATGGAGTGTAGCCAGGTCAGGCTTGGGAAAACAGCCAAAGGCAGTGCTGGAATAGATACTGTAGGAGAGATGGGGAGGAGGATCTGTTAGGAAGCAGGAAGATGCCCATGTTGTTCTCATCTGGTTGGGGGTGAGCTTAGGNAGCACAGGAGCCTGACCCTATGGAAGCACAGTGACTATAATATACCAATTTCACTGTTAACCAACTCCCCTTGTTTCCTATCTTGCTTACTCTGGTACCATAATTCCCTTCTGCCATCTATGATCAGCTTATGTGTTTGCAGCAAGGATGCTGATGGCCTGAAAGCACACTGCGGGCACTGCACATCTCCTTAGCCACGTGATGCTGAGCTAAGCAGCACCACACTTCTTATTCAGGTCCTATGACTGCCTCTGGACCTAGAGGTGTATGGAGAGGGTAAACCANGCACCCTACCACATGCTTTTCCCTTTGATGGCGTATGATTGGGCTTTCTTAACCAGTTGGGAAGGAGAATTCTGGCAAATGACAGTAATAACCTACCAACAAAGGATGCCTGAAGGGGGAGATTTAAAAAGGAGTCAAACCTCTGGGAAAGGAGGTTTCCTTCGCTTGTTGATGTTCTTGTCTTACATTGGATGGGAGAGGGTAGAGATGAGGGAAATGGGTTATAAAGCAAACAAAGACCCACTGGGTGGTTTGCAGGAAGGATATCTGGATGGTGGAAGAGGAAGGACCAAGAGTTCAATGCCATCATTGGCTACATAGTGAGATTGAGATTCTGTCTTAAAACAACCAGGCTGGGGGCTGGAGAGATGGCCCAGAGGTTAAGAGCACTGACTACTCTTGTAGAGGACCTGGGCTCAGTTCCCAGCACCTACATGGCAGCTCACAACTGTCTATAACTCTAAGAGCTGACACCCTCAGACAGACATACATATAGGCAAAACACTAATGCACATAAAATAAATTATTAAAAACAAAAACAACCAGATTGAACCAACCAACCCCTGTGCCTAGATGTTACTTAGGTCCTGCTAAAGGAATCTGAACTCAAAATGGTGCTCAGTTTCAGTTATGTCGATTATGAGCATTTACATCCAGAAAGAGTGGGTTCTATAACAGCAAGAGACGAAAAATAATATATCTAGAAAACACATTGTTTTTATTTTTAAAAATTGTAAGTGTTGCCTTACATGTAAGTTTTGCCTGCATGTATGTCTGTGCACCGTGTGTGTAGTGTCCATAGAGGCCAGAAGAGAATATTGTCTCCCCTGGGACTGGAGTCACAGGTAGTCATGAGTTGTCATGGAATTATCCTCTCAAAGAGCATAACTTAACTGCTGAACCATCTCTCCAGCCCCCAAAGCATTTTTTAAAAAGTGGTTAATGAGCCGGGCAGTGGTGGCACACGCTTTTAATCCCAGCACTCGGGAGGCAGAGG
>LZPO01035372.1:43520-59525 GCA_001675575.1 Neotoma lepida
CAGGCTGGTCTCAAATTCACGGAGATCTGCTATGTCTGCCTCCCAAGTGTTGAGAATAAAGGCATGCACCACCACCACCTGGCTTACAATTTTTCTTTTTAAAAATTACTAGTTTTCTGAGTTTGAGGCCAGCCTGTTCTACAGAGCAAGTTCCAGGACAGCCAGGGCTGTTATACAGAGAATCCTTGTCTCGAAAAACCAAACCAAACCAACCAACCAACCAAAAAACAAAAAAATTACTTGTTTTCTTGAGACAAAGTCTTGCTATATAGCTTTGGCTGGCCTCAAATTTGTGTCAATCCTGACTCAGCTAAATGTTAGGATTGCAGGCATCAACCATCATATTTGACTAACATAGTTCATTTTTTTTAACACTTCAGAATTCCTTGTACAACAAAATTGACAATCATATACATTTTTAAGCATGAATATTCTGGTGCAACAGCAAGCTTGTGAATACAACAATAATGAACTTATAAAATGTGTTCATACAGAAATAAGTCAAAGGGTAAAAATTGTCAATGCATTTCCATATGGTTATTAATTGCATTTATCAGCTTAATAATAACTATGAGCATGCAAAATACTGGATGAGACTTTCCCAGTCTTTTAACCAAACACACCAGAAAATGACACTGGATTGTTGCTTCGTTTGCAGTTGCCTAAAGAACAGATATCTTAAGACTGAAGATGTACAACAAAAGTATATTCTTTACTGAAAAAGTTTCAACATTCTCTGTGTATCCTTGACTGTCCTGGAACTCACTCTGTAGACCAGGCTGGCCTCNAACTCACAGAGATCAGCCTGCCTCTGCCTCCTAAGTGCTGGGATTAAAGGTATGCACCACCACCGTTCATTTATAGTAGTGTTGGGCATTGAACTCAGGGGTTCTTGAATGCTAAACAGTCACTCTACCTGTGAGTTGCTTCTCGGATTTTTTTTTTTTTTAATAGGGGTTTTCTACTTAGCCTAGGCTTGCCTCAAATTCACTATGTAGGCCATGATGGCTTGGAACTCATATCAATGTTCTTGCCTCAGGCTCCCAAGCACTGGATTTATAGAAATGAGCCATCATGTCTGGCAATAATAACATAATTTGATATGATTTTAAACATGTATCAAATCTAGTTTTCTATAATGCCCTGGGTTTAAGGACCGACTCAAAATTCTATTGTTTCCGTTCCTTCTTTTGACACACTTTTCCTTTCCTACTGGGGATTCCCAGAGGGCCAAAGGAAAGCCAGAGATGTGTCCAGCTCCACCTGCTGTTGGGCAAAGGAAAAGCATGACACAGCTCCCCTCCCCACAGGGTGATGACTGGGCATAGGACAGGAGCACATAGCCTGATTTATAGGTGGCGCAGTACCTCTTGCCTGGACACTGGCTGTCCTAGGCTTTCAACTGGTCACTCACACGCACACATGCAGCTTAGAAATCATCTTCTACTTAACTTATGGGCAGCAGTTTGGACAGACACGGCTGCTCCTACCTTTGTTTGAGGCTCTTAGCAGTCTAGCCAGTTAGATAAAGCTAAGCTCAGAGTCTCAGGCTGCAGATGGCAGCCTCCTTACTCACAGCCTGGGTTCTATCCCCTACTCACTGCTCCTAAATTGTTCTACGTCTTTCCAGCTCATTTAAAAAATACAAGTTGTAGCCAGGCAATGGTGACGCACACCTTTAACCCCAGCACTCAAGGGGCAGAGGCAGATGGATCTCTGCAATTCTGAATTCGAGGCCAGCCTAGTCTACAGAGTTCTGAGTTTCAGGACAGCCAAGGCTACACAGAGAAACCGTGTNTTGAAAAACCAACCAACTAACCAAACAAAAAAGCAAGTTGTGGCTGAGGAGAGAGCTCAGTGGATTGAACACTTGATGTGTAAGTGTGAATGCTTGGGAATCTACATAAAAGCTGGGCAGGGATGGCGGCTGCCTGTAATTCCAGCACTTGGGAGGCAGAGACAGGGGAATGCCCAGGGCAAGCTGGCTAGCTAGACTATTAGGAATTAGTGAGCTGTAGGTTCAGTGAGAGACCCTGACTCAATAAGTGGTTAAGGAAGCTATCTAGGATCAACTTCAGGACTTCCCGTGCCTGGGCATCTGCACACACATCACACATGTGCACCTACATGCATGCGTATCACACATGAAAATAAATAAAAAGAATAAAAATAAAATACAAGTCAGGGAGGAATCACAGCTAAGAAGGCTCACTAGGTCTTACCAATCAGAAATCCAGACAAGACTCCCACCACAGTCCATAGGCTGGTCCCCTGCAGAAAGTCAGTGGCCAATAGTAAGAGGATGGAGTTCTCCAGCAGCATGACCTGTGGGGTCAAGAGAGAGTCACCATACCTGGGCCANACAGCTCCATTTTCTGCTACCTGAAGCTCCTCTCTTCTGTCCTTATACCTGCTGAGGTTCACAAACCAAGGTGCCTCCTCCAAGCAGGACCAAGGTCCCAGTGGGACCGTTTCTACAAAGGGAGGTTTGCTGGTGTGGTTCATGACAACATCCCCAGAATGACAGACACAAAGGAAGCACGGTGAGGATGATAGACCTTCACGGCACAAGTGATTCTATCCATCCCACACTAAGACATCTGACAGATGCTGGCACGGATTCTAACAGCTCAACCACATCCCCAGGATCTGACAGCAGCTCCTTGAACTTCCTGCCTGAGAAAGCTCAAGCTGCCAGGGGGAGTCACTGCTTGTTCTGGACAAAACACGATGAGCGATAATTAGAGCCCTTGCCTCTCTGACAGCAGACACACCAGAGAGCTTGCCACTGTGAATTCATCCTGTCGTATGCTTTAGGGTACGAGTCTCCCACCCCACCCTCACAACTGTCACATTAAGGACTTGAGGACATCTCCTCTAAAATACAAACATTCAAGGAGGTCACTCTCTCAGCCTGTGAGCACCTTGTTCTCTAACTCAAATGACCCCTCTGTCCTGCCGTTCATAAAGATACTAGTCATATATTCCTGCTCTTGACAACTCCAGTTAACACACCAGATGGGACAGTCACTAACCACNTCCCTTATTTCCCACACATTTCCGTTTCTCTAACTTGACCCAAGCCCCTACATTACCCTTCTCTACTCTCTCCTTTTCCTTCTAAAAATTCCCATCACCTCTGTACAAATCAGAATGCAGTTCTATCACTACAGACCAGAGACTGTCTTTGCCTTTCACCACCCTCTGGCGTTGTCTCTCTGGCAGCACCATGTGGACTCATCAGTGCTCTGTAGTCCTTATGCTACCTCAGTAGCTTTGTCTGAGATGCCCTGACTCTTCCAAGCATCTTTTCAGGCAGACTTCTCTTACTGCTCTGCAGTGAGATCTATTATCACCTTTGCTAAGNCTCCCCTGGCTACAGAGCCTTTGCTCTCACCTGGCCCTTATGTTTCTCTGGGACCGTGATAGGTCGCTTCTCTGACAACACTGGCTACATACATTGCTTTGTGCATCTATATCTTCAGAGAGCTGGCTTTCTGACACACTAGCATCAAGTTCATTTCTAACATATTTTAGGCTATGTGTATGCTGAGACAAGTAAGTCCCTCATGGGTGAAGCCACGCTTTCCAGAGCCGTTCCACCTCTGAAAAAGGAGAAAGTGAGCCCAGGCATGCAGCTTCCAAAGGAGGTGGACTGGCAATGCTGCCCAAAGCTATCTCCNAAACAAGATTTCCCAGGCCTCATGGGGAAGGGCCTGGGAATCTCCACTTTGGAAAAGTCCCCAAGTGCATCTGCCAATGAAGTCTGTTGAGTTGGCTGCACCTGAAGCTCCTGATGATATAGCAACAGTTGGATGTCAGGCTACTTTCAAAGTGTGTAATTAATGTTCACAATTTCTCCTTATGCTAGACTGTTCGTGTGTGTGTGTGTGTGTGTGTGTGTGTGTGTGTGTGTGTTGACTGTGGTGTATTCGCGGCACACCCACACAGTGTGCAGGCATGTGGAAGGCAGAGGAGGAGATCTAGTGTCTTCCACTATCACTCTACCTTATTGCCTGAGACAGGGTCTCTCACAAAACTGGAAGCTTGACATTTTGGCAAGGCTATCTAGTAAAGTCTTGGGGTCTACCTGTATAAACCACCCTCCCCAGTGCTGAGGTCACAGGCATTTGGTTGCTGGGATTTGAACTCAGGTCTATATGCATGCATAGTAAACACTCTTACCCACTGAGCTGATTCCCCAGCCCCTGATATTCCTTCTTTAATAGACAGACAGGCACACACATGCTTATGTGCACCTCCCCACCTAACATGCTATAGGTAATGTAAAAGTCAGGCTTAAAGAAAACCACCATTGCCACTTGCCAAGTAGAAGCTGGCCATCCTGCTTCTGGAAGGGCTGTCCCAGAAGTTGATGTAGCAGAGGATGTACACGGCCCCCACCAGCAGGTTGAANAGCCTCCAATGGCAGGTGCTCTCCACAATGTCGCTCTGCTGGGCTACCAGCCAGAAGGTCATCACCAGCCAATGAGCACCTGGAGAGCATAAGGGGNGGAAGTCGATCTTCAGTGAGGNGATGGGAAGTGGGTAAGGTTGAAATTGAACATCCCAGAAGACACCTCCACAAAGCCAGANGAGAACTGAGGGGCACAGTCAAGCCACCCATTCCATCTTTGCATGTCTGTCTCTCTGAGCTTCACAAGGGGCATTTGACCTAGTTTGCAATTGAGAAAACAGACTAGCTTCAGTGATGTACATCAGGCCTTACATATGGACACCCTTCTGCTTCCAGAAAGCATCTAAAGATGCATTATGAAACTCTCTAATCTCTTTACCCTGTTGCCCCAACCCTCCAGACCCAAAGAGAACTCCGTGTGGAGTTCCAACTACAAGTTTTATTCTTATATTTTAAGATGAATAGCCTCATTCTGGAGCACAAGCTGAATTTTAAAATAATGAATAAAATGTAGTTAATTTCTCTGTAAGAACACAACTTTTTTTTTCTTTTCCAAAAAAATGTCCTTTTTCTGCCAATAACCGTATTAAATGTTTGCTCTGGGTACATGGGCCAGCTATTTCTCAATGTTCTCGGTTCTCTTAAACAAGAGTACACTGTTCCCCTCTTGCAGAGTGTATTCACTGATGACCAGAGGACACTGCTGTCCTTGGCAAGGACACACAGGCCCCATTCAGGAGTCTGAAGGGCTAGACAGACTCTTGGTCCTCACATTCATATCTGTGCTGCTGGCTAAGAGATGGCCGGGGTTCAGTGGGGACTTCCTGTTTGAAACAAAGTATCCATAAAACCAAAGGGGACATGGTGCTTATAGAAGCTCTAAGAGCAGCATATACATACAACACAGTTTTGCGCAGGATCTGGTGGAACCTAGACCTCCCTCCTGTGTGAGCCATGACACAGGAAAGCATGTGCTCTACAACAGTCCCCTGAGGACTGTGGTTTCCAGCTCTAGCTGGAACTTTTGATGCTGGGATTTCTATGGTGGCATATTCCAAGAGCCAGCATGCACCACCACCCCTTGTATTGGATGCACACTCTTGGGAGCTGGGGTCTGGACCTCCGTGCTCATGGGTCTGCACTACCAAGGATTGTTTAACTGGCAGAGCCTAGCAGAAGCCATGCTGTGGGTGTTCTAGGTTTAAGAGAACTGGATATTTCTACTTCCTCTCTCTTGGAATTGTCAGTACCAAGGGTGAGTCCAGGTTTACTCTGCTGAAGAGGGAAGCCACATCTGTGCCTCCAGCCTGCTGAGATCTCCTGGGAACACAGAGATCTGCTTTCTACTGTCTTCATAAGATCCTCTGCTGAACCCAGCTAGCCACAGATCTGGGACAGAGGATTGTGAACCATTACTGTTAAGGCTTTATGAACAGAACAGAAGCCCCACTTACCTCCAACCACCAAAACCCAAACATGGTAAACTCTGCAGAACAGAACCAGGCTCAGCACACGGGCTCCCAACATGCCCATCCGCCAGAGCTGCTGGCACAGGAGAGCAGTCCATAGCATCGTGCGGTGGCCTGGCTTCATGATGCCCAGGAAATGGTTGTATGACACAAGGGCCCAGGACAGTGAAGACCAGGAAAGTAGGGCGCTGATCCCTGGAGGATTGAACAGACAGAGCTCCCTACAGACTCCGAAGCACACATGGAGATGCCCGCCCCCCTATCCCTTTCTGGGAACAACCAATTTCTTATTAAAAACTAACCCAATGGCGATGATGTGTTGACCAAGCCTCTTGGTGGTAGGTAACCCAGCAATGGTGTACAAACACATTTACAAGGAAACACGGGGAGGCAGGACATGGCTCCACTGCCCAGTGCCNTAGATGCTCTTCTCTTTGATGCCCTTTAAAAATGTCCCAACCACTGGGCTTCTAAGGCCTCTAGCCTAAACTATGATTAAAAGGATGGGGGTCCTACAGGATCCTAGGCACAGCTTATTACAAGTATTTGTTCCCCACATGAAGGAATTTTGATGAAAGAACGGTGAGATGAGCAGTCACATCCGAGTATTCAGACCTTCTGTTTTAAGTTTGGATACTCAAATGGAGGGCAGAGGGGGGAAGAGGGGTAGGGGCAAGAGAGAGGAATGGGGAGGAAGAGGAGAGAGGAGGAGGAGGAGGAAATAGTGAGGTGCCCTGACTGGATTGGAAGCTGGGAACACATCTGCAGAAGACTGAGCTACGCTTTCTTGGGGCTTTCTGGTGTCAGCTCTACTGTGAAAGGCTAGACCCAGGAGAGATGGACATGTGGGCTCTCTGAGAAGCAGACTTCCCAAGGGACTTTAAAGGTTATCTCCTNTCTGCACAACTTTTGTCTTAAGGATTGACTTGATTTTACCCTCAAGAAACCAGTCCTCTGTGACTTCATGACCCCNAGCAAAGCCATTTGTAACCATCATCTGTGTTAGTGATCATGGGGTTTTCCTAGTCTCCCAAATAGGAGAAATCTTAGAGGGGACACNAGGTCNGACAAGGTCAGGCACATGTTCCTGTCATCTGGGAAGCAGCTGGTGTGAGTCCATGGTGAAAGGTACCCACCTGGCACAATGTCAGTGAAGTCAGAGGCTAGGAACACATACACCTGAAGTAACAGGTGGGGCCCTGTCTGGAGCAGAGCCTCCAGGAGCCNGAGTGCTGACAGGTCAGCCTCCTGCAGGTGCAGCTGTCCACAGCAGGGAGCCTCCCTTCCCCTCCACAGAGCGGTTGCCACAGAGTCCCAGTGCCTACAGAGAGCAAAGACATCATGACATAGACCACAAAGCCAGCTGTGTAGACATCAACCTTTCACATGGACATATGAGGCATTCTCAAGAGTGTGTTTGGTACCTACTGATGCCTCTTAGGGCCACCAGTGATGCCGTTGCTGAGCTTTTTCAAGCTGCATATTTCAGTTAAACTTCATGTGCTCACCAGGGCGTCACTGTACAGGACTGTCCCCAAGGTTGGAAGGGCTAGGGGTGTGTAAGCTGAAGTTGCTGCTGGGCTAAGGAGCCAAGGCTGGGCCTGGTGAGGCTTGCAGGGAATCTTGACCAATGTCCTCACCTCAGGTCTTCCAGGGAGGACAATGGATCCCTTCAATAGAGATCTGCTGCAAGGCACTGTGGGTTATCATCTCTTTAGAGCACAGAGATGAAGGAGCTCTCATTTTCCTCCNATGAGTGTAGAACTCTCAGTGCCCTGAGACATGAATCCTCTAAAAGCATCTGGGGAAGATGGGTCTGGGGTCCTCGCTGGAGTCTGGCAAGAGACCTAGGTGGGTGAGGCAAGATGGGGAAACTAGGAGCTGATATGATCCTATTTAAGTACATCAGAGTTCAGTTGCAGCCCATGGAAGTTGGATTTTTCTCTGGAAAACTGAAATTGGGAGAGGTATGTATGCTGTGTTTGAGATATGGCATACATGTGTACATTTGTAAGTGTGCTTGTATATGAGTGCATGTATGTATTAATGTATGTGCACACACATGCATGTTCAGTGTGCAATCATATATATGCCTGTGTACAGCATGTGCAAACACACATAGTGCATATGCACACATAGGCACATATATATGTATATACATATATATATGCCACACATGTAATGTGCACATGCACACAGAANACACAGTGCACATCACATGTGTACATGTCCATACATGGATCACACAAATACATGTACACTGTGTGTGTGTGTATATATATATGTGCATATGTAGGTGTGTGTGTGCACAGCAGACATGAAAGCTAACACAGTACTCAAGCAGTAATTGCTGAAGGTTTGGTGTTGGGAATAGGAATGAATGCAGGGAATGTTGGAGTATGCAGAGGGGGACTTGGCTGAGCAGAGTGGAGAGGGGCTTATAGGTGGCTCTAAGACTTTAAGCTCAAACTCTTGGATTTAGTGACATTAACATGCAACAGAAAGAAGCCAGCTAGCAGCTGCTTGATTGGCAGGGGAGTATATAATATATGAGTAATGTGAGGACAAGTGGAGCCTCCCTTCACACCTTGGAAGGTTCTGGGGCTTTGGTTGTAAATNAAGACTCGTGGACAGGAAGTGGCTAGAGGAGGTGATGTGCAGAGCTTGGGGGCCCAAGGCAGAACCTTAGTAACTAGTCACCCCGAGGAAAGAGACGTCACCAAAAAGTGGTTGGTGGTGAGGGTAGCAAGTTTGAAAAAGCACGGAGCATTCTCAAAGTCAAGTGCAGACACAAGGCAGTGCACACGGAGCACAAGAGGCTGCTGGGTTGTAAGAGGGACAGCTAGAAAGGGACCAGGGGCCTGTCTCAAAAGTCCATAGGATTAGTCTGAGCAGGGCCACAGGGCCACACCAGCTTAGGCACCACTGGGTGACCTTCCTAGTGTGCAATAGGAATCAAAACTCATAAAGAAGGAGGACATGCCCTTGTCTGTGATCCCAAAGACACAGGANGTGCTCTGTTCTGATACTGTCCTCTTGTGAAAGTTGACTAGGAAGTAGCATGGGCCACTTTCTGTACACCTGGATAACCATACCAGCTGCCCTTAGGGGTCACTTTGGGTTTGAGGGCCTACCAGGTTTTACCCTCACCTACTATCATCCTCCCTGGGCCTATGCTCTGTAGCAAGGTTGCCAAGCACCACTACCTGCCATGTGGATAGCAGTGCCCAGTGGCTCCATCTGTGAGTCGAACCTCCCCTCTCTACCCAAGTTCAGAAACAGCAGCTCCTGACCCAGAGCCAGGCACACCTTGGAGGTCGCCTAGGAAAGTCAGCAAAGCAGCTTGTTAAGGATCCAAAGATGACAAGCCAACATTCCCATGTCCAGGGATTGTCTTCGAAACAACTTCATTCCTGGTGCTGAGGGTCCAGGAAAGATGTTTAGGGCAAATAAGTTTCCTTTTCCATCATTTTAACTCCTGGATAGAACTGATTTTCTCTGAGTCTTTGAGGCCATCGTCCCTGACACAGACTTAATGTTCAGAAAAAAACATGTACTAAAATTTTACGCCATGGTTTTCCTTTCCATCCCAGACCATCTCTCCACAGGATGGGCTAGTTTCCTCTTCCTGCCTGCTCTCCAGTCACCACCAANGGTTTTTTAGTTCATCTCCTGTCCCCTTTGGTACTAGGGAATGCACCCAGGGCCTTCTGCTTGCTGGATCAGTGTTCTACCATTGAGCCACGTCCTCAACTCCTTCAACATGGAGTTTCATTGGGCTTTGACTACAGAAAGACGAAGAAAAATGAAAGATGTGCTTTAGAGATGTGAGCTCTAGTTGTGCAGAGCACACACACACACACACACACACATTCTACATGCTTAAATCAAGGAAGAAAAGTGTATCAGCTGAGTGTCTTGCGTATAGGTCCTCACGAGGGAGGTGAAGGTGGTCAGTGAGCGCCTCCTGGAGAGAACAAGACAGCTGTGGATATGAAGCTGAGTTGAGAGGCGAGAGTATGAGAGATCAGTGGCACGGGACACAGGCTCTGGAATGAGGCCCATGGCTTGGGACAGAAAAACAGCAGAGTGGCTTTGCCAGGCTGTGGTCAGGCAGAGAGATGGAGGAATTNGGGCTGAGACTAGCGGGCAGCTGCTGGGGAGCCCCCTAGGGAGTTGGAACGAGATGTGGGCAGTGAGAGTTTGTTCTGAGATCCTGAAAGGCACACCATCTTTTCTGGATGCTCTGCCTCAGCCCCCTTCCCCTTCCCCTGTCCTGAGTTTCTGGCTACTTGTGCCAACTGTTCCTGGTGCCATCTCTCGAAGGCCTGATTAGCTCCTTTGCTCCAGGCCCCTCTCTTTGTCCTGATGGTACCAGTGCTTTGTCCTGATGGTACCAGTACTAGTCTTAGACACTGCACTTAATTATGTGTGTCTCAGCCCGTCAGGGCACACACAAGTTACCCAATGTGAGCCATACTGCTGATGGTCCAAGATTCCTAGTTGCATTAAAAACAACATATGCCATAAACAGAAGCTTGGAAGTGCAATTACCTCACCTGACAGGTCTCAGCATTTAACAACACTTCCACCACAACTAGAATGGTCTATCCTGGGCTTACAGCTTGGGGAGTAAGTGATTCTTCTGTTCATATTAATGTTTTTGGTGATTTTAGAGCTGAGACTGTCAACAGTGAAAGGTTTGAATACAGTCATACTTCATGTGCTTATTTGTGTGTGTGTGTGCACGTGTGTGTGCATGTGTGTGTGTGTGCATGCCCAATGGCAGTCAGAGGACAACTTTTAGGAGTTGACTTTTTCCACCAAGTCAGTCCCTAAGATTGCATTCAGATGATCAGACTTGGTGACAAGTTCCTTTACCTGTGTTTAAACATTGAGTCTGCACCTATCCGTGTCAGGCTGGTCTTATATGCCNTTAAAGTTTGTTAACTTTCTCTTCACTAAAGAAAAATTGCTATGCCAAGATGCACACTGAGGAGGAGAGTNCTTAGGTAGTCTCCCATCTTCCTGGGNTGAGTTTCTAAGTAGATATGCAGGCTTTTAAAAAAGGTGAAGGAGACCCAAGTACACACGGTATTAGAGTGGAAACGAAATGTTCAGATAGAAAAAANAATAATTGCTATTNTGTAAAATGAGTTGTAACTAATGTCAGGTTCTCTTGAACAGTAGACTTAACATTATAGTTTGTATTATATGGAATTAAAACCAGAATCCATTTATGTCTTCAGCCCTTGCATTTTTTATAAGGGGTTTTGCCTCAAGGGGTTTGTGCTTCATTGATTTTTCTGTTGTTAGTTCATTCGTCTGCATTTCATTATGGAGTCAGTTAATAGGCGGGCTTCATTTTATAAAGTTCGAGATTGTGCAAAANACAGCTGTTCTGGCTCCCCCTACAGGTGCTTTTGCCAAACTGCAATGGAAACCAAACTAAACCTGATCTGTGTGGCTTATCTCCTGCTTTGTTTATGAAGAGGCTGGATCAGGGTGAGAGATTCACCACTTTCAAAGTCCAGCGCTTCCTGAGGAGGTAGACTGCAGTTGGCCTCATCTGCAATGTTTGGAACACTGTGGAGGGGCATCCATTATGCTTCTTCTGCCTGCCAGGAAGCGGAGAGCCTAATCTGCAGTCCAGTTCTAAAAACTGCACATTCTGGCTTTACCGCCGGATGTATTACTTTACCTCTTCCTGTAAATCAATATTTACTTTTTCTCAAGTTTCTCATGAAGATTTATTTTTATTTATGAGAGTGTCTGTTAGCTCCCCATCTCTCTCTCTCTCTCTCTCTCTGTGTGTGTGTGTGTGTGTGTGTGTGTGTGTGTGCACGTGCCTATGGAGGCCAGAAGGGGGCATCAAATCCCCTGGAGCTGGAGACAGAGGCAGTCATAAGTCACCTTATGTGAGTTCTGGAAACTTAAGAGTAGCCTGTGCTCTCTACTCCTGAGCCATCTTTCCACCTCCTATATATTATTATTATTATTATTATTATTATTATTATTATTATTATTATTATTATTTTGAGACAGCATCTCACTATGTAGCCCTGACTGGCATGGAACTCACTATGTAGCTCAGGCTGGCCTCTACCTCACAGAGATCCGATTGGCTTTTTATCCTAGAGGCTGGGATTAAAGGCTTGTGTCACCATACCAGGCTTGATACATTACTTTGTAATNGCCTGAATGGCTTTTCTAAATTAGCTATCCATGTCTTTTTGTTTCTCCTGATTTTCGATTTGCACTTTTCATTTATTCATATTAATTTTTAAGTATGTACCAGAAACCATGCCGTCACTTAGTGGTGATGCTGAGAGCTCAGGAGAGTTCACTGTCAAATACCACAGATCTTGAGCAGCCTTCAGCCTCTGGCCTCACTTCTCTGAAGGTTTACAAGTGTCCCCAGCGTCTCTACAGAGCCCCAGAAGGCAGATCTACCCAAGAATAGTTAGGGATGCTTCTTTCTAAAGACTACTCTGAATTCTGTTTTTGAGCTATCAAATTCTTGCTTATATTGAAGCTACTCTACTTGTTTGATAAGCCATTGTCTTTGAGGTCTCACCCTGTACAGCTAGCTACCTGACCAGCAGTGAGCCTTNTGGCCTTATTACAAGGCCAGGCAAAAGAGGGAGTAGATAGCAGGCCATGCTCGGAGAAGGCTNCTGTCCCAAGTTCTATGAGCTGACCTATTTCCCCTTGCTAGTGTCAGCTCTGTTGTTTCAGGGGAACATAGAGCTCAGACAGGAAGGCCCACTGTGGAAGAAACTGCTGTGGCACATATGTGTTTTTGATGCCTTTATATGACAAGGGTCTGTCTGCTGGGGAGGAACATGAAGAGGAGGCAGTCACCTGCTGTCTCTCTGGAAGCACCTTCTACTCTGGACCAAGTCCTACCTGGGTAGAGACAGAAGGCACACTCTCCCATGACAGAGANCAGCACTTAGCAATGTGCCCCTTGGATGTCCTTCAAACCTTGGTCACCTGTGATTTAATAAGCACTTGAGCTTCAGAATTCACCTGTCTGGTTCCTTATTTCTTCCCCTTTTATAAAAGCCCCTCAACTCTATGGGATTATGGGGCAGCAGAAATGTGCTGTGTGTGTAAATGCACAGCTCTCCATCTCTATTTCACCTCTGGAGATGCCTGTGGGCACTGGGAAGCCACCTGTACCAGATCCATATCTGGCAACCTTTCATACAAAGAAAAGAAAAACCAAAAATNCCTGGCCCTAGCACCCAGGTCACTTCTTCCTGCCACAGAAGCGTAAAGCAAATGCCATCATGTGGGCTTTACCATCTAGTTTGTGGTTAATTAAGTCTGTGCCACTGTCATGAACTAAGGTAGTAGGAGTCAGATGGAGCATTTTAAGCAGATTGATTTATGTGGCTCTAGAGGTTGATTAAGGGGTGATGTAGAAGCTGGCAAAAGACAAGAAAAAGCATTTGAAAGGTCACTGGTGAGGTCAGGAGGAGCCCCCTGATGTTAGAGATGCTTTAGGATGCCAATGTCAAACAGAGGTGTGGCCCTGAACTTCCATGGCTTTAAGGTCGGGGTGTGTATGGACAGAGGGAATTCTCCCATCACGTTGGATGGAAGAGAGAGGGCTGTCCTTACCGNTTCCAGACGCCAANTTGCAGAAGATGCAGTGACACCAGCCACCAGTGGCCATGATGCCCATCTGCTTGGAACCACAGATAGCTCAGGGCCTGGACCATGAAGCCAGGCAGGAGAACAGAAAGGGTCAGCCAACCCCAGAGGAGATGCCCTGTGGCAAAGTAGTAAANGATGGTGCAGAGGCCTGGGGTGAGAGACAAGATGAGGGTATGGAAAGGACAGAGTTAGGCAACTGTTTTAGAAATGCTTGTTCTTGTATGTCACAATGCTCTGGCACCCCGAAGACCTTCCTCCCACCGATAGCACAGTGTTCTTCCAAGAACATGCCAGGGATATGCACACTAGCCAGCCCAGAGCATCTGTCTTATGCCCATGTACCCTGGGAAATGGTACTGCTCTCCCATAGCCCATCCATGGCCAGGGGCCAAGTGAATAGAAACTGTCCTTTAGCCCAAAGCTCACAGAAACTGCCAACAGAGACCAAATCTTCCAAATCTGTTCACCCTGGTCAGCCTGTCTTGTCTGAGGAAGCCCCACCAGAGGTCTGGCTCCTGGTCAAATGAGTGTTCCCATATGGTCCCACATGGTATGCCCTGCCTCTATACCCCTNGGACCTGTGAGCTTTCCTAAGCCTGTCCTGTCTCCTTGTCCACTAGGCCACTTCACAAAATACGAAACAACCCTGGTCCCAAACCAACCTGACACAGCATCCTTACCATTAGCAAAGAGCCAGCAGGGTCTGCTAGAAATAAGACAGGCACAAGCGTAGTGGTATGTGTGTGTGGTTGTCTGTGGGGTTACACAGAACATGTGCCAAGTACCTGATGGCTAGCATGGACTCAAACAGGTGAACCTTCTCCTAAGGGAGGCCCAGGGATGTGGGGGCCAGCAACATGGAGTGATCCCATCCTCACCACAGTGTTACTGCCTACCAGAGCTGCTTGTGCTGGACTTCAGTCACATTCTGTGTGAGGCTGGCTTTGTCCTTTCTTTGATGTGTGGGCCTAGGCATTGAACTCAGGGCTGTGCCTATGCTAGGTAAGACCCCCCACCACTGAGCTATCCCCCAGTCCACTTCTACTTTTTGTTTGGAGACAATGTTCTGCTAAGTTGCTTAGGCCACCTTTGACCTCTTTAGGTCTATAACTGTCCACCCTCCACCCCCCTCCAATGGCTTGGATTTCAGGCAGATGCTATCCGACCAGGCTCTGGCCATGTAACCTTGTACATCAGCAAGTAACTGTTTACTGATTACTGAGGGTGGCAGTGGAGGGCACTCAGCCATCCACTACTGTTGCTGGAGTTTTCCAGCATTAACAAAGAATGTGGATTTGCAAGCAGAACCCCACTGCTCTGAGGCACAGCTGGGAACCTGGCAGCTATAGGCAGAGGGATTGGCTCCATTCCTTTCTCTCCTCAGGTTCTGTCTAGTGCTCTAACTCCAGATTACTGCTAAACACTCAACCCTTCCCTGTTAGAAAGCTAGGGTGCCTAGGTCACTTTGGGCAGCAGTGTGCAGCCTAGCCTCTCCAGGGTCCAGTCTAGCGCCCTTTGGAATTCTGAGTGGGTATCCGGGGCAGGAATCTGCAGGGACTACGTTGCCAATTAAAGGTAAATTTCAGAGGTACCATGTCCAAGAGGGGACGCCGAACCTTGGAGGTTCAGGATGGTTGAGTCAACTCAGGGACAAGGCCTTATAAGAGAGTGGCGGAAGTGGATGGAAGCACTTTATGCCAGCACTGAAAGGGTTACAAGTTCAAACTTGAAAGGCGCGAAAAGTATGGCCATCTTGCTTCACCTCCACCGCTCACAGGACCTGTGAACCCTGCAGCCAGCGTTCTGCCGTGTCCCAAACCCCAAAGGGAAATCCTTTGGAATCCCGGTCCTCCACTCTCCCAGCCCACGGCTCTCATGCGGCCACCCCAGCCAGAAGCCCGGGTGTCCAGGGAGCCAGGGCACCTCACCAAGCGCTGGCGCTCTTCACAACCTCCTCACGCAGCTCTTTGCAGAGGGCAGGAATTCAGGAGCCCGGGTTTGGGGTGTGGAGAGGATCCATACCATGCATGGAGGGGTGTCTACATGGGTGGAGGGACTCATGCATTAGTGAGGGGATCGGACCGGGAGTGCTCTGCAGGCTAGGAGGGGAGCTACTGTGCATGCACCCGGCGTGCGTTGTTTGCTGCCTGCTGGGACAGCAGTGGCGGCAGATGTGTCCCGCACACTGGGATGGAGTGGGGGTGTTGGAGGGGTGAGCACTCGCGGGCTGCACCGCACTCACGTGCGCTTTGCTCGGCCGCCTGCAGCAGGGTAGAGAGCCCCAGGAGCCCCGCGTACATCTTCTGTGCTGCTACCGCCTGCGCCCGCCCCTTCCCCTGCCCAAGACCAAGTAGGGGAGGCTTCCGGCCTGGGGCCCCAAGGCAAGAGGCTTTTCGCCCAAGCCTGATGCCAAGTTGCTAGCCGGGTGGAGGTGAGGGCGGGGACGTGGGCAGG
>LZPO01035373.1:37342-49751 GCA_001675575.1 Neotoma lepida
GAAATGTCAGGGTCTCTGTGACCCGTTTTGAGAGTCAGTAGAGAAAGACATTAGAGAAATAAAAGTTAACTTACATCTTGCAATACTCATGATGTTTGTTCTGAGAGTTGGCCATCTATCGAGAGTTGGTCATCTGTCTTGAGCTGTCTTCTCGGGCTCTAGAATCCTCAAGCGATCATCTTGAGGGCTTTCTGAAATAAATATTGCTGACTCCACCAGGGGCCTAGAATGTCTGAGTAAGTAGGTCTGGAACTGACCCTAGTATTTACATTTTTAACAAGGTCCCGGGTGATTCTGATGCTGCTAGTCCACGCACCACTGATCTGGAAAACATATGCAGTCCTGGAGTGGGTCAGTAAAGGAAGCTATGGATGTTGACCACCTCTTTAGTGGGAAAAAGCAGCTAAGGTNTAAGGACCAGAAAAATCACAGCTGCCAGATAGCAACAACTGAGGCTCCAATGCTTCATCCATCGTTTGAATCAGGGCAGCCTTTGTGTTGGTCTCTCTGGAGATATGGACAGCCTCCAAGAACAGGCCTGAAGTTTTAGGTAGTCCTTCATTCTCTCTCTGATGTCTCAGTGTGGGTATGGCAGGTGGTCCATAATAGGTTGTGACCTATCTGCTGCATATAAGAATAAGCAGCTTCACAGAGACAGCTGACCTGAGCTAGTGGGAGCTCACAGACACTGGACTGACAGCTGGGGAGCCTGCATGGGACTGAACTAGGCCCTCTGAATGTGGGTGACAGTTGTGTGGCTTGATCTGTTTGTGGGGTCCCTGGAAATGGGACCAGGACCTAGCCTGGGTACATGAACTGGCTTTTTGGAGCCAATTCCTTATGGTGGGATGCCTTACTCAGGCTTGATGCAGTGGGGAGGGGCTTAGTCCTGCCCCAACTTGGTATGCCAGCCGATGTTGACTCCCCAAGGGAGGTCTTATCCTCTAATAGGAGTGAATGGAGGGTGAGATGGGGGGAATGGGAGAAGGGGAGGGAGGGGGAACAGTGGTTGGTATGTAAAATGAAAAAAAATATAAAAAAAAGAATAATCAGGTTCTTCCTTTTTCTTTTCCTCCCAGATAATGTGGATGCATTTTCTTAGCCCCCGGGGACATTTGTGCTTGACAAAAAAATTAAGATGCCAGAAAGCAAACACTCAGCACCTACATTTTTGCTCATATCTCTATGCCTTACTGTTCTTAGGCTATTGAAATNCCAGCATCTTTGAACCAGCATGACACATGCAATTGAAACTATAAGACTATTTTGGCTCAAGTATACTGGATTGACAGTAGAGATTCTGGTAGAAAGGTTTATGAGAAGAACCATAAATGCCAGATTCAATGGTTTGCATGTAGTCCAGTGAAGTGAAACATGGAAGGACTAAGTTGAGCAAGGAAGCAAACGGCTGAGTGCTGTCCTTAATGATGCTCATTAATATCTTTACTCAAACCTAAAATTATTGTCTCAAGTCGGGGGAACAAGTTTTAAGATGAATATTTCCCCCCAATGGATACTTCTGCTGCCCTATAAACATACATTTGTTAGCTCTGTGAAAAGCCCCAAATTAGAGAGAGCCAAGACATTCCACAAGGGGAAGGGAAGTCTTCAGAACAGAGGACATTACCATTCATGTTAAGAGAATCTCAATACCTGGATAAAAGGTAGGCAATTCCATTAGAACAAAAGAAAGAGCTAGTAGACACAAACTAAGTGGGAGGCATCTTAGGAAGCAATGAGAAATGTCAGTTATTAAATATATTTTTAACTCCTCGGAGGACTTTTGAGAAAGCAACTGCTCAATGAATTAGACATTGGTTTCCTCATTTGGCTAGAAAAGAAACAGGTTCTGGTAAGTGTACATTTCAAATTCCCAGAACAAGTGAGCAATGGAAGTTAGCATCAAATGCAGAGCTTGTGGATTCCACAGCTCACACTCACTACCCCATTGCTGGCTGGGCACCATCACCACTCTCTATAACACAGAGAAGGCTATGATTTACATCTTATCAAACAATTACAGAAAAGGACCAATTATGAGTGAGCAGATCCCCAAGGAAAACACAATGTGCTGGGCAAACTCAGATCAGGACAGCAGTGGTCATTTTCATCCAGAGAGCTCACATTTTATGAAGATTTTTATGAAAGAGATTTTATTTGTGATGATTTGGGGTTTAGATGAATCTGTTCTGATTGGCAGCACCATCGAGGAGTAGAGACCTAGAAATTCATGCCCGGAGAATCTGGAGAGCAAAATAGCCCAGGTGGGACATGCTTACCCAATCTGAGTTCGGGTGATGGATAATGAGAGGAGAATTTACAAAGTTTACTAGCTAGAGTACAATTTTAAAGATTATGTCTAAGCTAGAGAGAGAGAGAGAGAGAGAGAGAGAGAGAGAGAGAGAGAGAGAGAGAGAGAGGTGTTGTTGACTGCTCTATAGGTAAAATGGAGATAATTTCCATGCCAGTCTGAGGAAATTGCATTCTGAGCTTGGCTGATGGAAGACTTATGTGGCAAAGGCCAGTGTTAGGGAGCTCAGTGCCTCTGTGGTCTTCAGAGACCCCATAGCTTCACACGAACGCAAACAAACTGTGAGTGACATGGATGAGTTCTGATCTGAGATGAGGCCCACTGAGAGGGTGTATAAATACTTTTGGCTTTTAATTAGAGATGAGATCCTTCTTGAATTCTTGAGTAAGATCAGACACATAGAGAGAGGAAACACCAGAGCTGCCAAGTGTTAGGAAGAAATCCAGGAAGTACAAAGTGAAGTGAGGCTCTTAGTGGGCTCAGGGTCGGCCAGTTGCCTCATTTCCAGAGANTTCTCTTGTTCAAAGAGTTCCTTACTGATAGAAAAATTAGCACAAAACTTAGATTATTCTCAGGATAGCCTGTTTCTAGACACACTGCAGTCCCTTGCATCCAAGGACAGTGACTCAGCTACAGAGACCATGAGGCCACAGTAGGCCTCCTAAGGCTGACAGTGGAGTTCTAGACAACTGAAATGGCCTGGTGGTGGCCTTAATTAACTCACTGCTGGGTTTGTCCAGCTTCCATGATTACCTTACCTTGCATAATTCACTCTGAGCGCTAATCCAGATGAGAAACATATCTTCTCCAANATCTTGGTTGACTAANTCTTATGTACGNTATGACATATCCTGTAGCTGTGACACAGTGGATGATGGATGGCAAAAGACTTTTAAATGTAACCGACATTAATCATACACCTAATACATACTGAGAGTTGAATTTGAGCACTTTTATATACAGATACATTTTACTCCTCAAAATAACCCTGAAGCTTGGAATTTGTTTCTGGTTGTGCAAACTTCTGTGTGGAATTTTGAGGGGTTAAATGACTTTCTCAAGGTCATGGGATTGCCAATAAAGTCTCCCATTTCCAAACCCCTGTTGTTTTTGCTCTATGGAGCAGTTTCCCAGACCCCTTTCCTTTCATGTTGAAGTACTCCAGAAAATGAGAGGAAAGCAGCAGGCATCCTTATTAACCAGGGCCACANCTCCCACAACACCAGGAGGCCTCCTCATGGAAGAACATTGTGCATCTTGCCAGTGTCTTATAAGTTTGTGCCTTGGAACAGATGTCAGCAAAATTTTCCATCAATGGGTACGTGCAAAGTACTTTAGACTTCATCAACCATCTGTCTTTGTGACAGCTGTTCAATTCTACTAACTGTAGTGACAAAGCACTCACANTAGATGAGCATATCTGAGTTCTAATAAAACTTTATTTATAAAAACAGACCACAGGCTGGATTTTGTCCATTGACTGATCTGGCCTGGGGGCCACTCTGTTTCATAGTGAAGGATGGCTTTGGGTTGGTGTCTGTCAGGGAAGCACCAAGGAAGGTAATTTTTCTAGAAGCTGGATCTTGATGGATGATCTGAGTAAGAGAAATGGGCACAGAGTACGAACTGATAGTAGAAATCCGAATTTTATTTCCTAAACATTTGTTTGCCTTAAACAGTATTCAGGATGCTTCAAATTAGATGTTCACACTTAAAGATGAGGAAAATTCAGTTAAAAAATTGAAAATACATGGATTTTGAGAAAGTTTGAAAAACCCTCCAATTTGTGTGTGTGCATTTCCCAAAATTTTCTTCTGGTAACCATTNGTTGGAGCTAAGAAAAGGCTGTTCCCAGCATGTAGCTGGGTGAATGTATCTCAGACTCCATGTGGTTTTCTTCTTACATTTAAGTCATCTGCTATTTGAGCTTGAAATNTATGCTTTAAGGATATTTTATTTTTATGTGTGGTGTGCACATATGTGTGTTCATGTGGGTGTAGGCTTGGTTTTGTGTGCACCCATGTGTAGATGGAGGCCAGTTCCTCAGCCACTTCACATTTATTTATTTATTTATTTACATACTTTGAGAGTGGGTCTCTCACTGAATCTGGCGCTTACATGTCAAGCTAGACTGGCTGGCCAGAAAGTCCCAGCAACCTTCCTGTCTCTGGTTGGGGTTCAAATGCACATTACCACTCCTGGATTTTTACACGGATCCTGGAACTCAGGTCCTTTCGTGCTCATAACAACTACTTCACTGATTGAGCCATCTCCATTGTCCTTGGGATAGTTGTTTCTTAAATAAATTTTGTTGTGTGTGTTTTAAATAGATAACATGATGTTATGAGATACATATAGATAGAAAAATGGTTACTATAGTGAAGCAAATTAACATATCCACTATAAATATTTTAGAAAGCATAGTCAAACTTGCAGATAGAGAATAAAGTAGGGCTCACCAGTGGTGGCAGTGTTGTCAGAGGAGGAAATGAGGAGGTGGAATACATAGCATCCCAAGCAGTAAGCAAGGATATTTTGTATCTATAATTAAATACCAATTCCAGGTGGGATCTCAAATGTCCATATAATTCTCTCTTATTGCTTTGCTAAGGCATGGCTGACATCAGTACGACAGTATGATGGAGTGGTGGTGATGCTGAAATTTGGTCCTGATGGAATTTTTTTTTTCCAGAGCAGTCAGGAGAACGAAAAGTCAGGGTGAGTATATGTCGTACCTAAAGAGTCTCAGTGACAAAAACTACAGAAGCTTGCTTGGGTGCATAGATGGAAAGACAGCGTCTAGCCACATTAGTCCAGATTGGGCTGGGCAGAGGCAAGGCTTTCAAGGATCTCCACTGGCTAAGTTAGTCATCATGTGCATAGAACAGGGCCCTCAGATTTCTCTAGGCCTTCCCTTACTCCATCTTTTCCCTGCTTCCGTTTCCTTTGATAGGTATTGTATGTTTTGTTGTATGCTAGCAGATATTGGTTGAGTAATATTTTTTTTATCCATGTCAGCATTCTCCCATGTTTTNATTCTTCCATTTTGCTTGGGCTTGCTTCTCAGAGACCAGTGTCCTTACCTGTGCTTCACTGTCACTTGTTTTGTNATCTGATTTCCTCCAGACATCCTTCTCTCTTTCTTCCCATTTATTTTGCTCCCATACCTTCTCTTAGCTTCCTGATCAAAAAAAGAAGCAGCACTTACCTTGTTTCTTAAGGAAAAGTCCTGCTTCTCTTCCTTTTCTCCTGTCTCCTTCACCCTCAGGCACCTCAAAGGTAAGGAGCCCAGGCTTCCCTGCCAACCCTGCTTTCTTGTTTAATCTGTGCTCCTCTGAAGTCACAAGCATCCCATAGCTGTTCTGCAGGTGGCAAATTGTTGGTTAATATTCTAAAGACATTAAAATAATAATGATCTGAAATTGATGCTGATTATGCACACATTATCTCATGCATTCCTCTTGATTTTCTTTTTAGAGAAAATGGTACAGACCTTATTTGTTGGCAAGGAAATGGGTGTTGGGAAGGAATAAATGAGCCAGGACTTTGGGTAACAACATAGCTCTGTTCCTTTCATTCCGACCTTACCTGGAGTTCTGGTTCTTTATGTAAATTACTGTATTGTAGTTTCTTTCCTATTTCCATGATGGCAACTTCTCTGTCTCTTTGGCTTGGATGTAGTCTTCCTCCCTAGACTTTATCCTTAGACTGTCTTCTCTAGACAAGTTCCTTAGGTCCTNCTTCAGTCATGTGTGTCTTTGAACTAGATCTTCTCTCTTCTTGGTTATCAGATTCTGTGTATGAAATGGAAGAGCTCTGTGAAACTGAAGCATAATTTAACCACAGATTCAATCTTAAATGAGATGAAATAGTTTAGAGTAGGTTTTAAATGAAAGTCAATATGAAAATGTGTGGTATAATAAACAAGTTCAGTAAGGTTACAGCACAAGAATTACTGTAGAAGGGTAAAAATGTATCTTTATATTCTAGCAGTTAACAATCTCAAAAAGAAATTAAGAAAAAATTCATTTTGCAATGGNATTATAAAGGGATAAAATATGTAGGGATAAATTTAAGAGAAAAAACTTAGGTAATGATTATATAAAACATTATTAAAATAAATTAAAGATGTAAACAAATGGAAAGACATCTAATGTTCATGGATAAGATTATTTAATACTGTTAGGTATTCTATTCTCAAAATTGATCTAAACTTCAACATAATACTTACAAATAACAACTACAGATTTTTTTTAGGTATTGACAAGTNTATCATAGAATTTCAAAATACATTTTGAATGGCATGGGACACAACATAACCTTTCTTGATTTTAGAGGGTGTAATAATAATACAAATCACATGATGAGATCAAGTTAGTTATAGAAATCAGTGGAATAGAATTATAGCTTAGAAATGTGTGGGGTGGCTACCCACCAACCCCATGGTTCCCCAGAGTTTTCTTGGGTGTGAGTAGCAGGAAATATTAGATAGAAGGATTTTAGATTGTGGAGAAAAGATAGAAATACAGGATAGCCTTGAGAGGGCCCAGAACCTATTTCNCCAGCCCCGACTGTCTCTGCCCCAGGGTATTTATAGAAAAGCTAAGGGGTAGAGCAAAAGACCTCCTCCTAGCACAGCCATGTGCNGACCATCCCAGACACCTGCACTCAGGCCCGTGGTCCAGTCATCTTCTCTATGTAGACCTGCTGGGTAAAGCCACAAGGAACCTAAAAGTGGGCTNCCACAAGGAACCTGAAAGTGGGCTCNCACAAGGAACCTGAAAATGGGCTCCCACAGAAATGTACTCCTGAAACTATGACCTTTGGCTTTCAATGGGTTAAAAGCTGTAATTCAACAAAAGGCATTGAGACAACCCAGCATCCATATGAAATCAGTGAACTTGGGCCTCAGATGATACATAAAAATTAACTACACATAGATAAAAAATAACATAGCAGCTAAAACTATATTATAACATTCCATAGAAGAAAATGTTAGTGGTGGGGTAATTCAGTGGTTTGGATAGAGCAGCAAAAGCACAAGTAACCAAAGGAAAGAAAGATAAACTTGTCAAAGCGGCTTTATTAAAAGTGAAAGGACAATTCATTATTAGAACAAGATAATGTATTATAAATCACCCTTGTGACAGTGTGGTTTGAATCTGAAATATTCTTTATACGATAAAATGTTGGAGGACTTGGCTGCCTGCTGGTGATGCTGTTTTGGCTATGGACCCTTTAGGAGATGGAACACTGGAGATGAGCCTTGAGGTTTTTATAGCCTTGTTCCACTTTCTCTTCATTCTCTTCTCTCTCATTTCAAATGGAATGTATCCAGGAAACTTCCTGCTTCTGTCTCCAGGCCACCAGCTCCACCCAGGAACTCTAACCTAAATGAATACTTTCTCCCTTATGTTGCTTTTCTCAGANTATCTTATCATAGCAATGNAAAATGAATTAAGGCATGATTAGGGACCTACATCAAATATATGTATTTTTTAAAGTGCATATGTTAGTGAAAAATGGGCAGTTGATCTGAATAGACATGCCTCCAAAGAAAACATACAAATAAGCAGTAAGCACATCAAAAAACACTTAGCATCAATAGCCATTAAAAAATGCAAATCAAAGGCCACAATGAGACCCTTGCTCATGGCAAGTGTTGTTGAGGCTGTGGAGGAATTGCTGATGGAAATGTGCAGTGCTGCAGCCCTTTTCCTGGGTACTTCTTCAATAAGTGAACAATATCAATGCTTATAGCAGCATTATTCACAATGGACCAAAGCAATAACAACCCAGGTGCCCATTTACTGACAAATAGATAGATTTACTGTTGTATATCTAAACAATAGAAAATTATTTGGCAATAAAAGTTAATGAAGTTCTGATACATGCTACAGGGTAGATGATCAGAAGAAGCATCAGGTTGAGTTAAAGGAAAGACCACAAAATACCAAGTCGAGATAAATCTCATCTAGCAGAAGAGATGGGTGACTGCCTAGGTGTAAGGGTTTGGAACAGTAGAGACAGTGGTAGTGGGCTCCGTGTTGGTTCTGGCTTATAAAATATGTTATGGGTACATAGCTCCATGGCCTTCTACAAAGTTTTCACCTGNATGTTTTAAATGGATGAACTAACTGTATGGCATGAGAGGTATATATCACAGGAACAGTTTAAAGTTGGACACATCACATTAGTTACATTTGTTTTGTGATCAAATACCTGATGGAAAGCAACTTAATGATGGAGGGGTTTATTTTGGCTCACAGTTCTAGGGGCTACAGTCCATCATGGTGGAGCAGGTATGGTGACAAGAAGGTAGGGTAGCTGATCATATTGTGTGTGCACTGGANACACAGGCTTTCAAGTTACTTCTTTCTTTTAATTCAGACCATCATCTTGGCCTAGGAAGTTGGCCTTCTATCCTCAGTTAAGCCTTCTGGAAATACCCTTACAGAAATGCCCAAAGATGTGTTTCCATGGTGATTCTATGTCTAGTCACATTTAAGATTAGCTACCTCACATATTAAGGTTAGTATAATGATTAAATTAGTATAAATAAGAATTTATCCTGGTATTATGTGGAATTTGAAGTGACAGCTATCTTTTTCTAAGACTAGACTGGCTTTCTTAGGAAGCATTTCTGCTTCTAGCAGAGAACATGTGTTAATTTTGTTGTTTTAAAGTGAAAGGGACACAGTTGAGCTCTCCAGACTGCTACTATGCAGCTGTGGGATACTGAACAAATGTTCTGAATTTCTCTAAGTTCCATGCTTCACATAAAAACAACAATACTGTGAGCACACTAAGTAGTATATAGACANAGAAGGCTTTGGCATGAAGGCTGCACATTCTGGCTATCCAATACATGCTATTCTTACCTAGTTTGGAAACACATCTCCAGCTCTTCCATGTGGAGAGGGCAGACACGATCTATTGTGGACTGTGTGGATAGTTATGAGTACAGAAGGGGCTGGCATGGCACGGCCCTTCTCCCCAGGGTCTGTGTTTGATGCTGGAAGCTCTCAGGACTGATGAAAGGATCACAGGAGTAAACTAAGAGTTTTCTCAGTGTATTGCTTCTTCCACAAAAGAGTAATTGAGTGGACACTGNGGAGTGGGTTTCAAAGCCGAAAACCTAATCTCCCAGAAGCCATTGAGGGTTAAGACAAGCAGTTTTCCCTGGGAGGAGTGCTGAGGTGGGGATAGTAATTGATTCCAGTTTTAGTCCTGTCTTTGTTCAATCAATGGAAAATGTGATCTGAAAGAAACTGTCATTCAGCTTCCCTTTCTACTGTGAGACTCAAACTCTCCCCACTCAACCCCCCAGCCTCTGTTCCTTCTGGGAGAGCAACAGTTGGGAAACATTCTCAAATTGTTTGACCCGTGTGGAAAGAAGACCTCAAATTGAAAACAAGTTTTCATTATCATCATTATTGTTTTTTTACCCTTAATTTCTATAATTTGGTGGTCTGTATAATTATAGCATGAAGACATAATTATTTAGGTCTTGACTGACAAGTCACATGGCCATTTCATTTGGATTTAAGTACAGTGTTGTTGCATAATAACCTGGATAATTCTGTATTTAATTGTGGTGGGTGACTTGCCTCCTCACTCCCCTGCATCCAGACCATCTTGCATTACAAAGACTATTTCTCAGTTTCTGAGATTGTTACTAGGATGTCAGGCCTTGTGACTTGCAGTAGTTGAGGTGGAAAGCAGTGNGACCCATGGCAGCCATACCCAACATGGTAAGCACTATAGCTACAAGCTTTCTTTTGTAGATTTTGGGGTCAGACAACATCTATACCATCATGCATTCAATAAATGCATATCAAGTATACATGTGCTGGATACTGTTGCATATGCTAGAGATCCATAATTAGAAAAAAATTAAACAGAATCCATCTACATGTGCATGTGTGTATGCATTAGTAAGTGTGTGATGGAGATACACAAGATACAGAATAGCAAAACACATAGTATGTTATATGGTAATAAATGCTACAGAGAAAAATAAAACTNAAAAGGAAATTGGGATGCATCATTGCAAATGTCACCTTAAATTATAGAGATGAAACTTTGAGGGTTATAGCAAGAAGAAAACCTCATGAAAACCATTCCAGGCAGAGAAATGGAAAGTGGGGATTTCCCCGGATTGGATTGTTCTATAAGCCAGTGTGACTATAACAAAGAGAGCCAAGATGCATTATTGAGACACTAGAGCAGAGAAGGATGAGGGCAGACTGTGGATTGCAGGGGTTGGTAAACCATAGACTCTGGGCCAAATGTGAGTTGCTATGTAGTTTTGTAAATAAAGTTTTATTGACATATGGCGATGCTCCTTTGTTTTTGTATTCTTTATGGTGGCTATAAAGTTACAACATCAAGTTCAGTGATTATGACAGAGACTGGGGAACAAAATCCTGCAAGCCTAAAATATTTACTAGCTGCCTTTTTTATAGAAAATGTTTGCTGGCCTTGGAACAGGACATCATTGGCATCATTTCCTACCGCCTCCATGTCAGCATACTGCAGACAGTGAGGTAGATGAGCTTAGCTCATATCCTCAGGGTGCCAATTGTGTAGTATAGTAGTGTGATAGGCTTCTAGACAGGCAGCTGAAACAGTTCTGTGCTCTCAGGGTTTTTTTTTCTTCTTCTGAGATTGCAGAACAGAATAACTTATCTGGAAAAAAGTATTCCATCATCTATAAAAACAAAACATATTCATGTCTTGCAAGCTAACAATTATAGCCCAGACTTTATATCCATCCAAATTGAGTATTTAAATCTTCTATGTTCTAAAATGCATATATAGAAGTAATTAGAAATATTCATAATAGCCTCCAAATTGGAAGAAATCTAGATATATTAACATTTGAATGAAGAAATCAACTATGGTGTATTCATACAGTAGAATACTATATCACAATGAAAAGGACTGTATTTCCTGGACCCAAGTACATAAATGAATCTCACAAATAGAATGTTGAATGGATAAAATAGACATGAGAGAATATATATCATATAACATGATAAATCTTAATCTAGATCATGATTCCATTTGGATGAATTTCAATTGCAGATAAAACTGATCAATTCATAGGAGATNTTTTCTTTAATTATCTAACAGGGACAAGCTTGAGACAGACTTCTGAACATCTAGTCAAATCTTGATCTGAGTATAGTTACATGGACATACACAAAAGTAAAAAAAGAATGTACAGAACTTTATGCTTCATATTAGTTTGTTTTACACAAATTGTCTATATTAATATGTAAATATGAATATACACATATATAGACATATATATGTCTTACCTTGGAGATTAGTACTTAAACTCCAATACACAGGAAATGAAGATGAAGGTGCTATTCTCTGGAGCAGGCAGGGAGTGTTTCATGTTGGAGCCACTTTTGAGCTTTACAGAGTCATGTTTTCCCAGAACAGATCAGAGTGAAAAATAAAACNTACTTTGAAGANGAAAGAGTATGAAGAACGAGGCTTGTTTGGTGCTCTGGAAGGGTGGCAGGGCTGGTGGTCCAATCTAACTATTCCTCCATGTGCCCCTGGCTCTCTCTACTTTGTTGTTTTTATTTTCTTTCATTTGTTTTGTTTTCATTTTTTGCTATTATGCCTTTTGACCTAAGAATTTCTGGTTGGTTCTTTTTATTTCCTGGAAATATAATTTGCATAGCATAAACAACTCCTTTTCTCAGCATGGATTTTGACATAGTCCCGAGATTGTGAAACCACACCACCCTAATTGCTGAATACTTTGATAACCTTGTTGAGAAATTCTGTTTACATTACTAGTCACTGAATTCCCTCCTCCCCAACTTCTAACATTTCCCCAGGGGATTTGCCTACACAAGAAATTTCACACAAATCAAGATGTAAAATATGGGACCAGTTGTGTTTGGTTTCTTTTACTTAGCATATTTTCAAGGTCCACTCCTGCAGTATGGCTGAATAATATTTTTTTTCTGTGAATGTACTTTATTTTGCTTAGCTGTGCAGCAGATGGTAGACATTGGGTTGTTTCTACTTTCGTAAGAGTGATGCTTCTATGAAGACCTATGTCCAAGATCC
>LZPO01035374.1:14217-38691 GCA_001675575.1 Neotoma lepida
ACAAATCTTTGCATAGTTAAACAAATATATATATATATATATATATATATATATATATATATTTTAAAGGTATATTGACTTCAAATTTGTGTCTAAGGATACATTGCTTTGGAAAAGAGGTTCTGCTTTTGTTTCCACAGAAGATGAGAACCTGTGCCTTGCTTCTAGGCTAAAATGGTTTGATCAGCTAAGAGCCCCTGAAAGGTCTCTGATGACACCATGGCCCAGATGATTCAACATCCACAACAGCTTCAAGGCAACTGGCTCAGACAATGCAGCCCCACAGACTACTCCAGTCAGGACTTGACCATAATTCTTAATTTTCTCAGGATCATCATAAGATCGCCAGTGCCCCCCACCAGCAGGAAGTAGTATGAGAAGCTATGCCCAAATTCCCAATATATTGTTTATAAATGTTTATTTTTATTTAAAGAGAGTTGATTATAAATGCGATCTTTTTCTAAAGAAGAAAAGGGGATGTAGATATTACAGGATAAAAGGGTAGATTATTGAATCTACTTTTAAAGAACAACTTGTTTTACATTGCTATAGATTTTAGTTTACTGATAAAAATTTAAAGTTAATTTCGTTCAACTGTATGTATATTTCTACTCTTATTTAAAGTATCTTGTTTGTGCAACTCATTTGAAATTGTAATGTATAATTAAGAAACTCAAATTAATAATTAATCTTCTAGTTATCTCCTTCCTTGCTCTCTCTCTCTGTCCCTGTTTCAGCTCGAACCTCCCGCTCCTTTACACTCTCATCCTCCCTCCCTTGCCCCCCATTTCCTCCCTCTCACTCCTAGTCAGCCCATGTAGATCTCATCCATTTCTCTCTCACTGGGCAATCCATGAGTCCCTCTTAGGTTCCTTCCTGTAGCTGTAGGTTACAGTCTGGCTATCCCTTGCTTCACATCTAGTATCCACCAATGAGTGAGTACATACCATGTTTGACCTTCTGGGTCTGGGTTATCTCACTCAGCATGATGTTTTCTAGTTCCATCCATTTGCCTGCAAATTTCATATGGTCATTGTTCTTCTCTGCTGAGTAGTACTCCACTGTGTATATGTACTACATTTTCTTGATCTTCAGTTGAGGGGCATCTAGGTTGTTTCCAGGTTCTGGCTATTATGAATAATGCTGCTATGAACATAGTTGAGCATGTGTCCCTGTGGTATGATTGAGCATTCCTTGGGTATATGTCCAAGAGTGGTATAGCTGGGAAATCAGGGGAATAAGGAGAAACAGAGTGATAGGGAAGTCCTGGAGAGTCCACAGGGATGAACTCACCTTAGACCACTGAAAATAATTGATAGGATGCCTGAACTGGCCTGATTCAGTGATCACATGGATGAATACCCTAACTGCCACCATGGAGCCCTCATCCAGTGACTGATGGAGACAGATGTGGGCACCTGGCGGATCTCCAGGAACCCAATCGATGGGAGACAGGGGGCCCTCTATGAGCAAGGGACTAAGAGATCATGATGGGAGGGTGTGCAAAGATGGAGTCAAACTAGTGGAGACGCATGAACTATGGACCTATGGCTGAGAAGCCCCCATGGGCCCTCATCCAGAGATAGATGGAAGCAGATGCTGAGATTCACGGCTGGGTACCAGGCAGAGCTCCAGGAATTCAACTGATGGGAGAGAAGAGAGGTTCTATGAACAAGGGACATTGAGAGCATGAAGCCAGCCAAACTGGTGGAAATGCATGAACTGTGGACCAATATCTGTGGAGCCCCCCATGGTGCTAAACTGGGCCCTCTGGAGGCTTGAGACAGTTGCTTGGCTTGAAGTGTCTGAGGGCCCCCAGGTGGTGGGATCTGGATCTGTCCCTGGTGCAGGGCCTGACTTTTTGGAGCCCAGTGCCTGTGGTGGGACACCTGGTGCAGTCTTGGTGCAGGGAGGAGGGTCTTATTCTGCCTTGGCTGAGAGTGCCAGACTCTTGGGACTCACCATGGGAGACCTTGTATTGGAGGAGGTGGGAGTGGGGGTGGGTTGAGGGGGGAGCTGGCGGGTGGGAGGAGGGATCTGAGGTTGGTATGTAAAAGAAGTGGAAGATCTTTTTAATAATAAAAAAATAAATGAATGAAAAATAATTAATCTTCTATGATAGTCAAACTTATTATACTCATGTTAGTTAAGTTTTCTAGGTATACATACATATTACTCAATTAGGTGGGTAATCTTCAAACACTGCAAAGACCTAGAGATTATGGCATTTAAAATGTTTTTAAAACTTAGACTGTCTGGACATTGAGATGTCTGCTCTGGGCAGTACTGATTTACTTCAAAGAGAAAGATGGGCATCAAAGACATGCTATATGGAATTTATCCTCTTGGCAAAAGTAGCCATTTGGGCAAGAAACTGCTCTTGCCTGGACTGCTTGACAAAAGTTTGTATAGACTGAACATGCAGGACCCATGGAAAAATGACCACTGAATTTTGCCAAAACAAGGCAAGATTGTTCTTTAGGTTCCTGCTTCTCAGAGAAGACTGCCAGACTTTCTGCAAGACACAGGGAGAAGCAACTGAGAAATTCTAGGCCTATGAACTGAAGATGGATTTCCCAACATTGTAGAGGAACTTTGAGTGACTATCCAGGCAGAAAGCTGTCTCTGTCATTCTAGATTTTTGGAAGTTGCTTACAATGTACTTCCTGTTTACTTAGGTAATATAATATACTTTTGAGGTCTTTGATGTAGTTGAAGACTAGACAGTTATAATTACAGTTTTTCTTAGTCATGATAATAGATAAATTAGATATGAAACCTTAGACTCACAATTTTAGCATAGATGATAGAATATTTTCTTTGATTTTGACAAATATAAATATATTTGACAAATATAAATAGACTAGATATTATAACTGTAATTCTTGCTTGATAACTGTTTTGTTATATATAATTTTACTAGGTTAAAGTTAAAACTTTCCTTTTTGATTAGATAGAAAAGGGGAAGTACTGTGGGGTGTCTTTCTATATGCTGTGAATGTGTGTTGCTCCGATTGGTTGATAAATAAAGCTGCCTTGGCCTATGACAGCTTAGAGGCAGGCAGAAATCCAAGCAGAGAGAAGGAAGAAGGAAGGAGATGCTGTGAGCTACTGGCAGGAGAAGCAAGATGTGAAAATACCAGTAAGCCATGGCCATGTGGCAAAACATAGATTAATAGAAATGGGTTAATTTAAGATATAAGAGCTAGCTAGCAAGAAGCCTACCATAGGCTATGCAATTGGTAATTAATATAAATCTCTGAGTAATTATTTTATAAGCAGCTGTGGGACTATGGGGCATGGTGGGACCTGGAGAAACTTCTGACTACAGATGTGTCCATGTGGGTTGCACTGTGTAAAATGTAGAGGAGCAATGCAAGCTTAATGTGTGTTGGTAGTGATGCTTTGATCAAGAATAGACCTCATATAGAGCTATGGTTCTATATGACTGCAGTGGAGCTGACTGAATGTCCAAACATAATCTGAAGTTGTGATGCAGTCTGTGACAGGACTCAACCTCTAAATTTTCACATGACCCCAAAGACTGACTAATGTCCTATTGATGTATCATATAGGTTGAGAAACATGTGGAAAAGAGCCTCTTATGTCTTTTTGGTGTAGCCATAGAGAAATCACAGCATAAAACTATAAAATCACACAAGAATGTGTTTACTAGAGCATGTTCCTATCCCTGAAGGGTATATGACTACAGTAGAATCATGGGGAAGAATTTCCCATCAATTTCAGACAGAAAACTGACCATCCATCTAAACTATTAACTAGAGAATGCCAGACAGAGAGGGAAGACTTGTAGCAAAGCAAAGATACAGTGACAGGGAAATGGGCAAAAATGAGAATTTTTTTTTTGCAGAGATTTAGGAATCTGGATAAATGCCCTAACCCCAAGAAAGAAGGTGACCATAGAAGAATTTTAAACCTCAAGCAGAAGAAGGCAACCCACAATAAACTGGACCAGAAACATATTTCTCTGTGCACAAACCATGTTCCTTAAACAACCCTAACTTTTTATTTGTTTGCTTTTACATTGTTGAGAGTTTCATAAAGGAGTACTAGATTTACATCATTTTTACCCCATCCTTTCCCCCTCCAACTCCTCCTGCATCCTCCCACTCTGTCTCAAATCCATGGCCTTTTTTTCTTTATTTTCCTTTACACACACACACACACACACACACACACACACACACACATGCACACACACACACATGCACACACAACTTGTTGAATCCTTTTAGTGTTGCTTATATGTATATATGCTTAGGGCTGACCTTTTGGGATTGGATAACATACAGAAGAACTATTTCTCCCTCTCTCAGAAGCAATTATTTTCTGTAGCTCTTCATTTAGGCATGGGCCATGTGAAAGTTTTCTGTCCACATTTCCATGTCAACTGGTATTGTCATTGTTAAGGTCCTGTTTAGGCACCATTTGTTAATTTTTTTTGAGTGCCATTCCCTGTCATACATAGAAGATACTATCTCATAACATACATTCTAGTCTTCTGCTTCTTAAAATCTCTCTGTCCTCTCTTGAAATGATCCTTGAACTTTCAAGAAAAGAATTGTGCTGTAGATGTATCAATTATGGTTTGGAGCCCCTTGGTCAGTTATGCTCTGTATTTTGACCAGTTGTTGAATTCTGTGATATCTATCTTATGGAAAAAGAGCCTCTTTGACAAGAGGTGGGACCTACATTTATCTGTGGATATAAGAATATATATTTAAATTGCAGTTGGGAATTATACTCATTTGGAAAGTGACAATAGTAGGTTCTCTTCTACAGTCCATGACCTCATTAGCCACACATAGTTGGCTTCTACAGTATTTTTATCTCTCTTTTCTTCAATGATCCATGAGCCTTGGAGAGAAGGGTGTTAAGATATAGTTGTCCCATTTAGAGCTGATCATTCCATAGTATCTTATTTTCTGTGTGTTGAGCAGGCTCTTTATTAATTTTACTATTTTAAAAAACTTCTCTGAGGAAGGTTGAGACATGCACTAACATATTGATATAAAATAAGAACTTTGGTGGCAATTTGTTACTATGTCCACTCAACAGTATAATACTATCAGATTTTCTCCTAGGGCTCATGGCCTAGCCAGTCACAAGTTCTTTATCCAGTTAATATTATCAAGGAGGAGTTCCACTTTATGGAATGGGATGTAAATCCAATCAAAAAGTGGAGGATGTTGGTTACTCATAATGTTTGTCCCACTATTTCACCAGTGAACATATCATGTCAGATCAGTCATTATTTTAGCTTGTAGTGTTCACAGCTGGGTAAGACTGTTGATGTCCTCTCTTCCAGTAGCACACATAGCACCTTCCAGCTATTTTTATTTGCTTTCAGAAAACTCACACTCAATTTACCATGGCAATACTATGAATCAAAATATTGAGTTTATTGTACCAGATCTAAGTTGTATAAGACAGCCATACTTTCCTTGGGGGTTATGATGGTTTGGCATTTAGCACTCTGGTGTGTGCAACAGCTTTTACTCTTTATATGACAGGAACAGCAGAATCTTCCAAATCCCTTTCCATATGTGGAACTTTGATTTGGGGTGAGTAGAGGTGATTATTTAAATGACTAATCAATTTACTACACTCCATGAAATGAGTCACCAACCTCCCTGGGGTTATGAATGGGAACTAATATTGCCATGTGACTTATTCAGCTTGGAAACAATTTCAGCTTCTGTTTACATAACTAACAGGGTTTTTTTTTTATTTGTACTATTGTCAACCTGGGTCAGTTAGAGGTTGTGGATGTAAAAGCAGAAATCAAAATTACATGAGGGTGATACATCAGACTACAATTAAATGAACTGTAAAATAACTAAGTTGATGCACCTCATATTTGGAACACATGTTGGAATCAGAGAGCTGGATAAAATAAATGGCAGGATAATTCGGAGATAATTTAGAGATGCTGTTTCTTTAATCCTGACAAATTTAAACAGGGAAAAATACATATACACACTATATGCATCATCGGCAATTGTGCCATCAAAGTTTCACAAAGTTTTATTGTAAATATGTTTTAACAACGTTCCTAAGGAAAATTTTTGTTTTAGATCAATCAAATGTTTCCAGGAGTACACTAAGAGACTAAGAAGAAAGATAATTGTGTTCATTTGAGACTAATTGCAATTAGGTTGCCTGTAAGCAAGAACTCCTTCAGCCAATTGATGTACTCAAAGCGTGAAAGTGAGTGGTAATTGGAACATTAACTACTTATACTTCTGCTGAAAATCAACTTGTAAGCTTTTTCTTATAAATATCTGAGGCGCCATGGGCATAACTTCCTATTTAGGAAGCAAATGCCCTTATTAATTTGATAATAATGAAAAGCAAAGTTGACTTATGCAATATTTAGAGCTACATAATCATCATTGGGAAACTTAGAAACCAATTGAAAACAGATCAAAGAAATAGAATAAATACACACAAACAATAATAATGGACTTGGAGTGTCATATATATGTAGTTATATATAGTTACATTATATTCTTCTTAGTAACTGCCTTCTCTCTAGCCAACCCTGTGCTCATGGTGTACTGTGGTGTGGCTCCTTTAAGAGGCTCTGCTGTGCAGCCATGCACTTGAGCAGTCTATGTGCTACTTGGCACTAGGTACAAATGCCTGCTGCAGCATGGACACACCATGTGCAGAGCTGTGCGGCAGGTAGTCTGGCCATTTAAGGTTTGGCTCATGTGGTCAAAGAACAGAGCAGGCACATAGTAAAGCCAGGCCCAGACCGAGAAAACCTCTAAATAGGTATGGTATGCTTGAAAATGTGCTTAGGTGCTGAAGAAAGAAAAGAAAATAAGTTAAGATAGTCACAGGAAAAATAGTTTAAAAATAATAAATACATATATTTATTATATATACAACAATATAAATATATAATATAATATATTATATATACAAAAATATAAATATATACATATGTATGTATATAACAATAGTAAAGAAAAAGATTCTCTCAATTTGAGATTGAGGGGGAAACATGGGAGGGCTGAAGGGAGGAAAGAAGTGGCTAAGTAATGTAATTGGCTTTAAGTAAAAAGTAATAGAAAGAAAATCCTATTTAAAAGAGGTAGAATGTTTGCAAACTACTTAGAATGTAAATTTCGGGAATCAAAATCAGGGTGTCAGGGCTGGAGAGTAGGCAAAGTTCTTGCTGTACAAACATGAAGATCTCAGTTTCTCAGTATTCAGGTACAAAGCTGAGAATGATGGCATGTAAACCCAGTGCTGGAGTGGGTGAGGGTACTGGCATCCAATCTAGCTGAAACTGTGAGCTCCACGTTTAGCAAGAGACCATGTCAAAAAGTAAACTGGAAAGTGAAGGCAGACACCTGATGACAACCTCTGGCCTTCACATGCTCACACATGGGTCAAGGCAGAAACAAGCATGTGTGCCCACCCCCAGAACAAACAAACAAAAAAAACAAAGAAAATCAAACAAAAAACACCAACAAAAACCAAATAAAACAAACAATAACAAAAGACACACAAGGGTGGTATGTAAGGGCAAAGGAGATAGTAAAAGCCAGACTATATTGATTCACAGAAAAAAAAAATCAGAACTTGTCCTTTCTATATCTACTGACTACGAAAGAGCTGATGACCTGGATAAGAACTAACCATTGGCTGATAAAATCCCAATGTACACATTTGAGAAAAACACATAAAGCTTCTGCTGTAAGACCAGGCCAAAGTGGGAGTTGCTTGCATTGTAAGAAGTTGTATTTAGAAACATCTTATATGTGAGTGGGNATTACTTGAGAGACAGCCTCAGTTGGCTGGAGCCAATTCAGACACCTCTAAATTGAGATTACATTAACAAATCACAGATAGTTTCTCTGGCCCCTTGTTGCATAACTTGAATCTGTATGCCAACATTGGAATATAAAAAGCATCAAGGCATAGTGGTGCTCAAAGGGTGGCAATGCCAAGATTAGAAGATGAAAGATCTTGCTAAGGTCAGTGCTAAGGCCAGTAGAGAAGGTCTGAAGTGGGCCTTCATTAATTGATTCAGACTAACTAATTTCTAAACATGGACTCAGATGTCCTATGTACCCAATGAGGGGATGACCAGATCTCTGTACGTCCTCTGGGGTCCATGCTCCTGTGTGCAGTGCTTAACTCAGTAGGAGAAAACTATTTTATTAAGAAAAATGATTGTTATCAACGTCTCTTAACTTAAAAAAAAAAAATACTGCCAGAATCCACATTTGTTTGCTGTTAACACTAGGGGTCAGACTTCTGATAGTCCTGTTTTTACATCATGAGTGATGTTTAATCTTACAGAAATTTTAGTTAGTTCAAGTGAATTTCCACTAAATGTTAGGCTACTCATTTACATCTTCTCAGCCACAAAGATATTAAATAAGAGATTCCCCTGAAAACTAAAAAGAGAACATATTTTTAAGTTTTATGCTAATATTTTATTAGACACTTGGACAATTACTTAGCAACTTACATTCTTTACCTTCCTAAGTCATTATTATGTATATGTCCCTGACTTTACTGGCTTCTTTCTTTCTTCTACATATTTCTGACCTACAGAAATACAAATTCTATGACCAAGGCAACAACTTTCACCAGACTTTTAAAATACCACTGCAAATGAATTAAAAGCATTAATTTAAATCCAAATTCAAAGCATCATTTGAAGCTTAAGTAGCTAAGTGCTCACGTGTATGTTTTTAACTTAGTAATAGTTTAGGTATGCCCTATACATAACCAATTTTACATACAAGTACACATAGACCTAAACTTAATCCCATTTTGCATAGAAATACTAAAGTCTTTCAATGTGTTTGTTTTTAACTTAGCAATAGTTTAGGTGTGTCCTATACATAAACAATCTCACACATGAGTGCACATAGACCTAAACTTAATCCCATTTTGCATAGAAGTACTTCTTTCTTTATATTTGTCTTTCAAAGAGAAATAGTGAAGTAATTCAGTGTAAAAGTAGAAAGGATATGGAGATGTACTGTAAGCTCAGAAAATGAGACATTGAGCAGAGGACTCAAGGGCCATTCTAAGTAGAATTGAATTCTAAGCAAAACATAAACAGATAAAATAAATTTCTCACACTGCAGAATATACCTATAGCCTTGAGAAGTTAGTAAATTAAGGAATAGATAAATCATTGTCTATCTATTTTCATTCATTCCATTCATATGCATGCAGATATTAGCACAGAAGTCTTTTATTTCAGCCTCTATAAAATTGGAAATTATGTATTTATACCTCTCTTAACAAGAAAGTCTTTATGAAATTATAAAGAAATCTCTGCATGATGTGTTGTTTAGTTTTTCATCACTGTATCAAATACCAGTCAAAAACAACTCATAGACAAAGATTATTTGGGTTTATGGTTTTTAAAAATATTTTATTTTTGACAGTTACAGAACACACACACACACACACACACACACACACACACACACACTAAACTGTGGTATTCACTTCCTATTACTCTATTTTATTCTCTTTCCACTCTTATCAACCCTCCTTTTCCAAGTCAGCACTCCTCCTACTTTCACAACTTTATGTGTATGTGGTCTGTCTGTCTGTCTGTCTGCTTTTCTAACTCTCTCTCTCACTCTCTCTCTCTCTCTCTGTATGTGTGTGTGTATGAGTGCTCTGTACATACATGAGTCTTTTGCCTTTATAGATGTCATATGTTTATGATTGAAACCATGACACATTCAGAAGACAATGTTATATAGCACTCTTATTGTACTGTGCTAGATAGTTTTATGTCAACTTGACACAAGATAGAGTCATTCTCTATCAAGTATGTGGTGTCTTCAGCCTTTAAGATTGATGTTGTACCATCTAGTTCTGGTGGGCAATTGGACTGTATTGAATATATATTACATAAATTAATATTAACATAGACATTATTGTTTTGAAATCTTTCCCGAACAACAGATAACACAGATCATAGAGAGGTATCTCACACTTGTCACCATTTACCTAGGGTTCCTAAACCACAAGGTGGTCATGTGCCTTCTCTAAATCAGAAAGCCCGGGTCACAGTGCCCTAAGTAAAAAAAACCTAATTTTGCTATTCTGGAGCTCTGAAAAGAAGCAGACAGCAGCACCAAAAACATTATTTTCTCTCTGTATTACATACTTACATGACAGGGTTGATTTTCAGTAATTTGGAGAACAACAAATAATTCAGATAATTACATCATCATCTAAATACATGATTAAGAAAAGTAAATTCAAAACACCCTTTGCCTAGTCTGAAGCTCAGTATAATCTGAAACATGCTGTATTGACACAGATCAGAGAATGCTCAATTACTGTAACATAATTAAGACCTGACATGTATATTCTCCACATACATACATCTTCATTGACTGATTCTCTTGTTGTATATTTATGCATTCATTCAGAGTTTCGTGGGAATTGTGTATTAGTGAGGAGTAAGTCTATAGTAGTTTATAATTTAGGAAAATTTGTGGTGGATCTGTTTAGTGAAATGAATGATCTTATTTATTCTGCATATTTGTATTCACATTTGGGTTCAATTGATTTGTAGTACTTGAGATAAATGTACATGGTATGTTGTGTTAATTAGAGAAAGAGTGAGAGAGAGGGAGAGAGAGAGAGAAGAAAGAGAGAAATAAATCAAGGTGCAGTATATTGACTGCTGTCTAAGTCCACTACCACAGTTACCCTGTCAGCTCACTTCATTTTCATAAACTAATCTTTTGTGTGATCAGTTCATTTCCAGCAGAAGTGAAGCTTAAAGAGGTTAAAATCCTGTGATGGTTAATTTTCCTCATCAACTTGACTAGATGTAAAGTGCCACTGAAACAAAACTCATGTGTGACAATGTGGATGTTTCCAGAGAGGTTTGTCTGAGCAGGAAGACTCATTAAGAATGTTAGTGATATCATCCCGTGGGCTGGGGTTCTAGACAGATGAAAAAGGAGAGAGTGATGTGCTGTGTGATAATTTTGATCACATTCTGACCATAAAGTTTGCTTTGAATCAGAGGGTGGAGCTAGCCACTAGCTGACCAAATTTAACCATAGAGGTTTTGGAGGACCGAGGACAGATAGAAAGACGGGAAGTAGTAAAGCAGAGCTTAGAGAGGAGCTCAGTCCTTTTGGATGGAGGAATGAAAGTGANAGGAGGTCCCTGGTCACTTCTCCACTGTTTCTCTGATCAGTCAAGTTCTTACCCCAATATCTGACTCCCGATTTTTTTATTGATAAAGAATAATTGGATAAATGCATCAGTGAAGTGATTCCTGATTTTGGATGCAATGTGACTAGCCACCTCACCCTACCATTGTCATGCCTTGCCAGCAATGAAGGAATATATCTTCAAATCCTTCCTTAGTTGACCTTTTTCAGGTATTTTCTTATAGCAAAAAGAAGAATAACCAATACAAATTCACTAACCCCTAATCATGTCGTGAATACCAGGCAGAGCTGGGATGGGAAAACTACACCCAGTTGACATTATTAACCCAAATATGAAACCTTTCTGTTCTTCTCCATATCATTATTTGGGAGCTGGTGGTCCAAAGAAAGTCTGACAATTAAGTCCAATGACAACTGGTGCCCAATGTGGGATGACATATATCCACATAGGGCTTGAGAAATCTGAGGAAGAAAAGTGCCAGACACAAAGCCAGACACAGCTTCTTAGTAACTGCCTTCTCTCTAGCCAACCCTGTGCTCATGGTGTACAGTGGTGTGGCTCCTTTAAGAGGCTCTGCTGTGCAGCCATGCACTTGAGCAGCCTATGTGCTACTTGGCACTAGGTACAAATGCCTGCTGCAGCATGGACACAACAACTTCCCAGAGCTGGGATGGTTAGATGCTGCTCCCACCACAGACCCAGGAACCCAAAAGGGGTGGAGCCAGCTCCCAGCACCATGTGCAGAGCTGTGCAGCAGGTAGTCTGGCCATTTAAGGTTTGGCTCATGTGGTCAGAGAACAGAGCAGGCACATGGTAAAGCCAGGCCCAGACCGAGAAAACCTCTAAATAGGTACAGTATGCTTGAAAATGTGCTTAGGTGCTGAAGAAAGAAAAGAAAATAGGTTAAGACAGTCATAGGAAAAATAGTTTAAAAATAATAAAGTCTTTAAAGAGAGAGTAAAGTATATAAAAAGAATAAGCCACATAAGGATGGGAAATAATGTAATACACAGAGCTTGGACCACATATAGTGCTTTGTTAATTTAAAAATTTTTAAATGCTAATGAACAAAAAAATGGCATCTGGTGAGAGATATTGGATTGTGAAAAAAAAAACTGAGTTAAACCAGCCTATATATTTTAAGGATGTCTTAAATTTAGAATGGAAGTCAGAAAATTTGTTGCTCTGGGGAAAATGTTATACCTTTGTTTCTATAGGAAACAAGAAGCTATGGATTCCTTCAAAACTAAAAAGGACCAGATTTGATCAGGGCAGATCTGAAAATCTTGGTTGCAGACATGAAGGAAGAAACCAAGAAAAACTACAAGTAATGTATAAGCTGGTTCCTCTACATGGGAACAACTCTGAGACTGGATGAGACATGATAAATCTTGTTAGCTAGGGTCCTCATGACTTATTATTNCATGCTATCCTTTCATATGGCATGGATGGTGATTTACATTTCAGTTTGGTTATGCAGTCCAAACAGACTTTTAAAGTTGACATATGCCTTTTACGTGCTCAAACATAGAATCATCTTTAGCTGATTTGTGCACATCACACATTCCATACTCGTGTTAGTGCAGATATGTATGTTACCTTTAAAAGTCTGTATATTTTCAGGAAAAAGACTAGAAACTAATAAAGACAAACATCCCAGGTGATTCAGCCTCACAGAGTGCCTCTGTTGTAGTTTCCTCAGAAAATCTATGTCCAGACAACCTCAAAGCTGAGATGATCCAACCTCACAGACTACTACAGCCAGAACTTCAGATAAGCCCTGCACTTGCCCATCACACCAAGAATGAACAATAGCTAGCTCTCCTAGGACATGATCATTATCTCAATCTTCTCAGGGTCCCCTAAAGATGCCATTGCCCTAGACAATAGGAAGTAATTTTAAGAACATGATGCTCACATTCTCAAGAGGTGGGGTGGGTGGATTTTGGTCATTCAATAGATTATGAATGCTTATCATCAGTTACATGGGTTAGTTGAAAGTTGTTACTGGTCTTGCTCAGGGAAAAAACTAAGCATAGGAGGTTAGATTCAGGGATCTCNTTCTGAAAACAAAATAAGGGGGATATAGGAATGATAGGATAAAAGGGTATATTATTGACTCTACTTTTTAACTAAGAAGCAACTACTAGTATCAAATATTTTATATTAGTATGGATTTTTGTATATTGATACAAATTTAAGGTTATTTTTGTTAGACTGTATATGTGTTTCTACTCTTGTTTACAGTACTTATGTAATTGATACAAATTTACGGTTATTTTTGTTTTAACATACTATATATATATATATATATATATGTTTCTACTCTTGCTTAATATATTATACCTCTATAGCTCATTAAAAATATAATGCAAAGTTCTAGTCCTTGACTGCTATTATTACAAACTGTTTAAGATAATTAAGAAACACAGTTTAGTAGTTAGTCATATATAGCAATAAAACTTATAATGTTAGGTATGTTTTCAGGGTTAAACATATATTTATAGGTTATCTTCAAATACTTCAGAGATGTGGCATTTAAAACATTTTAATAACATACATGTTTTCTTGACAGTGAGATACATCTGGTCCTGACAGCACCAATCTACTTCAGAGGATGATGGGCATCAAAGAACCTCCATATAGATTTTGCTTTCATTCCTGGCAAAGTTAGCCACTGGGTAAGAAACTATCCTTGCCTCAACTACTGACAGAATGCTATCCAAATTGGATAAAGAGGGCACAAAAGAAAGTTACTGCTGAACTTTGCCAAGACAAGGTAGGAGAGTCCTTCAAAATTTCTCCTTTACAGAAAAGTCTGTCAGATATACTAGACCTGTAGGCTGCATTATATCCTTTTTGGTCTCTGATGGAGTTAAAAGATAAGATAATTATAAGTTACAGTTTTCCTTGTTACCAAATTCAGAAAAGTCACAAAAGAGGTATAAAGTGTATAAGGTTGAGAGACATAAAAGCTTAAATTGTTTTTCTAAGAAAATGTTTTGAGTTCTAAGAAGATAGTTTGGGGTTGATAACACAAGTTAGAATAAAAAGTAAATTANGTACAAAATTTTGGACTCAACAACAGAGGGTAGATAATAGAGTAGTTTCTCTGAATTTGCCCAATACAAATGGACTGGACCTTGTGAATGTAATCCTTACTTGACAATTGTTCTTATTGTATACAGTTTCATTTGTTAAAGTTAATACCTTTCCTTTCTTTTTAGACAATACCTGCTAATTATTTCTCTTGTATATAGTTTTATTTAGACAAAAAGCTAGAAATATTGTAGGATATTTGATCACACTAAGCACCCCGAGTTTGCATCTGCATTAAGTAAGTAAAATTAACCTTGGTCAGGAGGCTGANTTAGCAACTAGTTGACAGAAAGTAATCAGAGAGCCTCTTAGGGCGTTTGGGAGAGTTAGAGTCACAGGAAGTAGTAGGGTGGGGATTGGAGTGGTGCAGCCTTTTTTAGTTTGATGAAGCAGAAGCATGGATCTTCTGTAGATGCCAGCAAGGAGAAAGGCTTAGGTAGCTGTAACTGAGTCTCTCTGAGCTCACAGATTTTCACCCCACACTTTGGGTCTCGGGCCTTATTCATAATTAGAATGATAGAGATTAAGTTAAAGCTAACTTTAGGGGCAGTGACAGGGTGGGTGCCCATGGGAGCAGAATTCTTGCCAGGCTGTGTTGAAGTTAAAACAATAACTGGGTATATCTGTGAGGGATTTTTTTTAACTTAAGNAATTTGAAGTGGGAAAACCTTTAATCCACATCTTTTGAGGTGAAGACCCACCTTTAACCTGTGTCCCTCCTTCTGCTGGCAGCTGATATAAAGGATGTGGAAGAAGAAGGAAGCTTTTGCTCTTTGTCTGCTTGTCCTCACTCTTGCTGGCAAGACCATTCCTTCATGACCTTAGAGCCACTTGTGGTTGGTTTAATAAAAAGCTGAATGGCCAATATCTAGATATCTAGGCAGGAGAGATTAGGCGAGACTCTCAGGCAGAAAGAGGAACTCTGGGGGTGAATCTAGGTGCATGGGAGATGCCAGCAAGACCCTGAGGAAGTTGGACATACAGTATGAAAGAGAGGTACCAAGCCATGTGGCAGAAAGTAGATTGACATAAACAGGTTAATTTAAGTTTTAAGAGTTAGTTGAGAACAGGCCTAAGCTAAGGCCAAGCTTTTATAATTAATAAGAAGTCTCCATGTCATTATTTGGAAGCTGGAGTCCAAAGAAAGTCTGACAGGAAAGCACAACTTCATTCTCTCCAGTTCAAGAGAGACATTTTCCAGAAGTTGATAGTAGCTATTGCTCTGTAGAAAAAAAAAAAATCTTTCTATAGTGACTTCACCTGCCATGCCAGGTACACATACTTAAGGCAAGGAGAAGGGCAACATAAAGGACACCTGAGTAATTTTAAAAATTTTTCTTTTCTTAGAAAAGTAGGACATGCTAATTTATGCTAATTTGGGAGATAGAACAAAAGGACAAAAGCAAATGTGACCCCAAAATGTTACAGCTAACAACACAATTTTCAATCATTATTTCAAACCTAGCTGAATTCTTTCCAACATAAATATAATTATGCTTTGAAAGTTACATCCTGATATTATATTTTTTATAAATATCTTGAATGATTACATGCTCATTCATCTCACAGATTCCATTCTTAATAAGTTTATTCAGTTTAATAAGCTCATTCAATTTCAAGAGTTATTACTTAAAAATTATTTCAATATAATTTAAAAGTTACAGAAACCACAGGAATGGTGCAGAAAATGGTTGCACAACAATTACGAGTCTTTGCCATGACTGGTCATTAGTTGTAGTTGGTCCCCAAAGATTTTTGTCTGTCTTTCATTTAGCCTTTTTTCTCTTTCCCCTATATGTTACCTAAATGTCTGAAGAATGCAGGGGGCTGTGAACCCTTTCAGGTTTTGTCAGCTCAAAAACCTGATCAAAAACAGATCCCTATGGATATGTTTTCTTTCCCTTGTTACAAATAAAAATGAGGCTGGGTGGTGGTGGCCCACTCCTTTAATCCCAGCACTCAGGAGGCAGAGGCAGGCAGATTTCTATGAGTTCAAGGCCAGCCCGGTTCACAGAGTGAGTTCCAGGACAGCCAGGGCTACACAAAGAAACTTTTTTCAAACAAACAAACAAACAAACAAACATGAATAAAATAAATAAATTAACAAACAAACAAACAAACAAATAAATAAATGTAAAAGGGCAACTTCAAAAATTTCCTTTGTGAATCGTGTGCTCATATCCTTACCGATTTTTCCTTGGTACTTTATTCTTTTTCTCTGTTTTAGCATTCTTTGTATTAGTGACATTGGTTTTTAACTTGTTGACATCCATAATTAAAGTTATTTTTCATCTCTTCTCTTTGGGATGCTTTATAATTGAGGCATCAGCTAACAGAATTTTGTTCTTTCCCCCTCCCTGTCTGCTCCTAACTCCTCCTCCTCCTCTTTTTCCACTTTTCTTCTCCTCTCCCTTCCTCTTCTCTCCCTACTATAAGTTCAAGTTTTGTTTACCTTTAACCATATGAACCTCTTAATTTGTTCCTAAGTATCCTCTAATGCTTGTTGGAGGATACTTAATTTTAATATTGTATTGTATTTTTCTCCTGCTCTTTGCTTTGTAGATGGCATTTTCATCAGGTAATTCATTTAATTCTAATATTGTTTTTCTCTTGTGATAATTGTGTAGGAAGATAGTTTACATCTATGCAATTTTTGGACAGGATGTCAGTGGGATAGATTACAAGTTTCCTACTTCATGGCTAATTTTTTTTTGTGTGTGTGTGTGTTAGAAATGTACTTTTTTGTTTTTTATTTCCTTACTTGGTTGTTTATTTGGTTAGTGTGAGAAGAAATTTAATTGCTTTGAGTAGTGGTTAGTTTTTTTTGTCAATTAGAGACTAGAGAGAATCATCGAAGAAGAGGGAACCTCAATTGAGAAAATGCTTCCGTCAGATTGACTTGTTGTAAGCCTGTTAGACATTTTCTTGACTGATGATAATATGGAAGGGCCCTGTCCACTATGGGCAGTGCCATCACTGGGCAGAAGGTGCTGTGTTGTATATGAAAGTTTTACAGTCTGGAGATGCTATTATTTGACCCTATAGTATAAAGGCCTGGGTCAGAGGTGGAATCCTCTGCTAATACATAACTGTGAAGTGTTGTGACTTCAGGAGGAATGCTTCTTCATGTCTAACAGTAGTTGAGTTTGACCTCCCTCACCTCTCAGAAAATCATTCATTCTTTATGAGAACTTCTAGAACTTTCTTTTGTGGGGCAGTTTTTATTTTCTATGTCTGTATACACAAGCTATTTATTCATCCATTGAATAAAATTTCTGTAGTTTACTGTATTGGACAATGGGAAGCAGGAGTGCTTGTGTTATTCTTAATGTTCTATATNCTAGTCATTTATTTTCTACTACATGNTTTGATGAATATGTGTTANGATTTTAATAATNGGGCCGGGNNGTGGTGGTGCANACCTTTAATCCCAGCACTTGGGAGGCAGAGGCAGGAGGATCTCTGTGAGTTCGAGGCCAGCCTGGGCTATCAAGTGAGTTCCAGGAAAGGGGCCAAAGCTACATAGAGAAACCCTGCCTTGAAAAACCAAAAAAAAAAAAAAGATTTTAATAATGGGACCTANGCATAGGAAAAAGATTGACAGATCATAGATGTCTTGGTTATGATTTCTATTGTTGTGAAGAGACACCATGACCATGACAACCATTATAAAAAAAAAACACATTTAATTGAGGCTAGCTTACAGTTTCAAAGGTTTAGTTCATCATCATCATGGCNGGACAATGGTGGCATGCAGGCAGACATGGTGCTGGAGAAGAAACTGAGAGTTCTACATATTGATCCACAGGCAGCAGAAGCAACCTGTGTCCACACTGAGCATAGCTTGAGCATAGGAGACCTCAAAGCCCAGCCCCACAATGACATATTTCCTCCAACAAGGTCACATCTACGCCAACAAAGCCATATCTCCTAATAGTGTCACTCCCTGTGGTGGCCATTTTCTTTCAAAACACCACAGTTGGAAACATGGATTTTTAAATAACTGTAGCCAAGGAATTAAAATTGCCATTTTCTGAAGCATTTTATAAGTAATACAACTGACATTTTCTGAAGCATTTTATAAGTAATGTATCTGCTGAGTATGTTTTTATCCATCATTCAGCAGCTTCTTTAAAGTTATGCTAGACTGCTAATTTGCATTTCTTTAATGACCTATGAGGTCACATTTCTCAAACCACCCAAAATAAACTTTAGAAGTGTCCATTCAAATCCTGTGTTAATTTTTCTCTTTGGTTAGTTCTCTTCTTAGTATAGGTTTTAGGATTTTTTTTCTGTTCTGTATGCACATACTTTATTGCACACTTAGAGATATCACTATTATTATTACTGTATGTTCATACTGATTAGAATAATTTTGTGATTGAAGATACAGAGGAAAGAATGGCAGAATAGACACCTTGGGATGCAAGTAATAGTGAATAAGACTCAGCACACCTGTAGGAGTTGACCATTAAGGCTATATCTTTTTCTTAACGTAATTTTTTAATTGATTCTTTGGGAATTTTGCATCATCCACCCCAATCCCCCTCATTTCCCAGTCCCTCCATATCTGCCCTTCCTTACCTTCTGACTACAAATGGCACGCAGACATGGGGCAAGAATTTCCACCCAAATCCTGAGAAAACTTTAAAAAAAAAGATTCTAAAACAGAGCTAAAAACAGCTTCCTAAATATGTCACTCAGGCAAGCCGTGAGCTTCAGTATGGTGGGTTCTCTGTGTGTGGGCTTGAGCTAAGCAGCATGGCGATTCCCACTGTGGTACACAACGGTGTGGTGTCTCCAGGCCCCGCAGCACACTGTGTGGCAGATTTAGCTTTCGCTAGTACAAAAAAGTTTCTGGACTATAGGCTGCTAGCTGGCAGCATAGACAAACTGTCTCCCAGAGATGGCAGACAGCATGGCTCCCAGATTCCACCAGAGCTGGCGGTAATGTAGTTCCACCACGTTGGAAAGCTGAGGTGGGCTGAGTCAGCAGCCAAAGTTGCTACTTCAGTATTAGCCACACTGCTGTTTAAAGCAATAGATTCACAATAAGATAGATTCAGATCTAAACAGTTTGCAATATGTGTAAAAATGCATGTAGGCTTCGAAGAGAGAGGAAAATAAATATAGACAGTTATATAAAGAAATAGTTTTAAACAATAATGTCTTTAAAGAGACAGTAAAAGTAATATACAAAATAAGNCACGTAAAGATGGAAATTACACAGAGAGTCTGTATTATACTGTCTTTGGGATTTTTAACTGCAGAAAGACATTTGCTTGTAAAAGCTGCTGAGTTAAGCCAATATAAATATTTTAAAGGTATGTGGAATTGAAAATTCATGTCTAAGGATACATTGCTTTGGAGAAGGGGGTCTGCTTTTATTTCTGCAGAAGATGAGAACCTGTGGATTGCTTCCAGGTTAATATGGTTTGATCAGCCAAGACCCCCTGAAAGGTCTCCGATAACACCATGGCCCAGATGACCCAATATCCAAAAGCAGCTTCAAGGCAACTGGCTCAGACAATGCAACTACTCCAGTCAGGACTTGACCATAATTCTTAATTTTCTCAGGATCCCCATAAAATTGCCATCACCNTCAACCAGCAGGAAGTAGTATGAGAAGCTATGCCCAAATTCCCAATATATTGTATATAAATGTTAATTTTTATTTAAAGAGGGTTGATTATAAATGCAATCTATTTCTAGAGAAGGAAAGGGGATATTATAGATATGATAGGATAAAGAGTAACAACTTCTTTAAAATGTTTTACATTGCTATAGATTTTAGTTTATTACAATTTTAAAGTTAATTTTGTTATACTATATGTATATTTCTACTCATGTTTAAGGTATTATGTTTATGCAGTTCATTTGAAATTGTAATGTATAATTAAGAAATACAGGTTAATAATTAGCCATCCATGATAACCAAAATTTTATTTATGTTAATTAAGTTTTCTAGGTATACACATATATATTTAAATTAGGTGGGTAATCTTCAAATACTTCAAAGAATATGGCATTTAAAATGCTTTAAAAACTTAGACTTTCTGGACAGTGAGACACATCTGCTCCTGGCAGCACCGATTTACTTCAAAGAGGAAGATGATCGTCAAAGACACTCCATATGGAATTTATCTTCTTNTTGGCAAAAATAACCATTTGGGTAAGAGGTTACTCTTGCCTGGACTGCTAGACAAAATATTGTATCAACTGAACAAGCAGGAACTCATAGGAAGGTGACCATTGAACTTTGCAAGGTGAAATGGTTCTTTAGGTCCTTGCTTCACAGAGAAGACTGCCAAATGTTCTACAGGACACGGAGAAGGAACTAAAAAACTCTAGGCCTATTGGCTGAAGATGGAGGCCCCAACATCACAGAGGAAATTTGAACCACTGTCCAGGCAGACAGTTGTCTCTATCATTTCCAAAATTTTGGAAGTTGTTTACAATGTACTTCCTGTTTACTTAGGTAATATTATATCCTTCTGGGGTCTTTGATGTAGTTTAAGACTAGATAGTTATGATTANAGTTTTCCTCAGTTATGATAAAAGTTAAATTCGATATGAAACTTTAGCCTGAAAAATATAGGACAGATGATAGAATATTTTCTTTAATTTTGCCAAATGCAAATAGACCAGATATTGTAACTATAATTCATGATAACTGTTTTGCTATATGTAATTTTACTAGGTTAAAGTTAAAACCTTCCTTTTTGATTAGACAGAAAAGGGGAAGTGCTGTGGGATATCTTTCTGTATGCTGTGAATATGTGTTGCTCTGATTGATTGATAAATAAAGCTGTCTGGCCAATGGAGAGGCAGAATAAGGTTAGGCAGGATATTCCAACTGGAGAGAGAGGAAGGAGAAAGGCAGAGCTAGAGAGATACTGCTAGCTGCCGCTGGTAAGCCACAAGCCACATGGCAAAGTATAGATTAACAAAAATGTGCTGAGTTTAGTTATAAGAGCTAGGTAGCAAGAATATTGACCTATAGGCCATGGACATGCAATTTATAATTGATATAAGCCTCTGTGTGTTTACTTGGATCTGAGTGGATGCAGGACCGGGTGGGACACAAAAAAACTTTCAACTACATTTGGTGCCCGATGTGGCAAAGTATAGATTTATAGAAATGGGCTAATTTAAGATGTAAGAGCTAGCTAGTGAGAATCCTGAGCCATTAGGCCATATAGTTTGAAAATAATACAAGCCTCTGTGTATTTATTTGGGGCTGAGCAGCTGTGGACCCAGGTGGGACCGGACATCACCATGTCCCTGAGTGGTAAGCAGGCCTCCCACCTTAGTCTGTTCCTCACAGTCTTCACCTCTTCAGTTCTGCCTCTGTCCACAAGACATGAACCATTCTGCTTTTCTCTCTCTCCAATAAAAAGTACCAGGGGCATATCACTGATTACCAAGAACAGTATCACTCCTTTCTCTGTAGCAAATCACCCCATCAGCTGCCTTTATGTCTTCTTTACAATATAATCACTGCTGTCAATTTCCTCACCTACAGGACTATGGGATACTAGTTATCTGAATAGTTCATACCATTTACACACAGGTGATACATGTGACTTTTCTTCATAGTTGGCTTTATTCTCTGTTTGCCATACATCTCTACATCTAGTAAAAACAAAAACAACAAAAACAAAAAATATAAACAAACCAACAAAAAAAACCCAGAGGACCTTTTCCTCTGGAAGGAATCAGGATGACCATGAGCTATTATAGTCTNCCTTAAGTNTGCCTCCTNCAATAATCACNGATGTAAGTCAAGCCCTGGTTGCATTGCTTGACTTTTCAATCTCCCCGCAGCAGTTGATAGGTATTGTCTGCTAAAAAACTCCCAGAGGCTAACAATAAAAATGTAGTTTTATTTGGGGCGGGTGGGCTCTAGTATTTTCTCTCTCTGAAGACTGCTGTATCTGAGGAGGAGAACAAGAATACTTTAAAGTTTTTGGCTCCTTCCTCTCTAGCTATAATGAAGCAAATATTTAGAAGAAGCTTATTCCTAGTTAATGCTCATGGCATTCACATAACTAAGTATACATTATATAGTTTTTCCATTTTGACTGTGATTTGACTCAATTAATATTTGTAGTTCTTCACCCAAAATCTCCCAGTTATTTCCTTTTACAAGAAAAATATTTTTCTATGACATCATCTACATCATATCAACTAATATAATTATTTCTTAAGATCAGAGTACCAGGGTCTATAATGGCATGATTAGAGGTAAGACTTGACAGTTCATACTTCTTAATCCAAAATTGCCCAGTTACTTGCTTTTGCAAGAGAAACATCTGTCCATGATATCATCTATATTATATCTACTAGANTAATTGTTTCTTAAGACCAGAGCACCAAACTCTGTAATGGCATTATTGAGGTAGGACTTGACAGTTTATACTCAAGATAGCTTATAATTGCAGGATAAACACATCTGACAAACTGGCTGAATTGAAGCAGTGATATAAAAAGAAGCCAGAGCAGAAAGATGATGTTGTTGCTTACTAATCTCCAAATAAATTTTCTCACCAGATGCAATTTCCTTGAACAGAAAAAACAATTGAAATTGTAGAAGTTTGAGGATACATGGGGTTTAATATTGGTGGACATACAGAGCCAGGAACAATTAAACATGTGTTGAGTTTTCACTGTGGAAAGGTAGTTACTAACATATAGCTGTTTCATCTCAGATGATTTCTTCAAGTATGATTCTGTCACATGATGCCCAGCATACTATAGAGTATTTACTGATCTGAAATTGTCATGGATTACTTATAGTTTTTTATACAATATCTATGATTTACTTGCTACTATGGCTGAAAATGAGTCACCTTTTCAGGTAAATTGACATGCTTTGATATCATTGGCTATTTTACATACAGGTTTCATCTTGTTATAGTATCTATAGTTATCAAATTGGTCATACTAAGACCCCCAAGCACCTTATCTTANTGAGTTTATTTCCTTTCTTTAAAGCACCATCAGTAGTACCTTAATGTACATTCTAAACCTTGAGAGATGGTACATGTCCAACGTCTTCAGGAAGCTGGCAACATCAATTCCAGAGAAAAGACTCAGAGGATTTGTTCATGTGTAGACTCAAATAGCTATGAATGAAGAAGTAGAAAAATAATTCAGAGGTCACTGTCATTATGTGTCAAATCCCCTGGTATAAAGAAAAGAGGAAAGCAGAATAAAGATATAAACAGAACCAAAATGCACATTTTATAGTNCTTTCTTGGCTTTTCTAGTTTTTCAGATCTACCTTTGTCTGTTACCTCATCTACCATCATAGGTCTAACATGTGCCCCAGCTAAGTNTGGACTCTTCCTTATTATTCTCTGTCCTACAAGCCTTCCCAAACACACACCTGTTTAAACATAGCTCACATCTAAAACCCAATTAGGATATGATCTTTTCNATAACACAGGGCTNTTCTTCCTTTCTACTGGTCAACTTATGTTGGAGNATTATACTCACATGTGTAGAATGATTTTATTCTTCCATTAATGAAAATTTAGAACATGAAGCATTTTGGCCCATTATTTCCATGGAGACTCATCTTATGCAACTGTACTTTGGGCTGTCANTGTGAAGACCTGATCCCAGAAATGTGGTTGAAACTGTGGATCCCCAAGACTGNTTAAGAGTGCTATGTTATCAGAGACTTACATCAAACACCAAATATTCTTTTCTAGACTCAACTCTAGAAATTCCAGAGGTCTCACATTTTCTTTCATTGTTTGATTTTAAGCATCTTTATCTCAAACCCAAGCACTCACAAGATATAACTAACATTTAGATNTGCCAAATATTAACTAAATAGAATGGATTCAGAAAAAATTTTGTATGGTGGTGGATATTGTGTATAATAATAATAATTGTCTATGACCATGAGAGAAGTATGATTATGAATATCTATTACAAATTGAATAATGAATAAGTATGTTAAAGTAATAAAACCATTGGCTAACATGAAATTGAATATAAATGAGGACTTGATAACTGCTGTCAAGTTTTTCTATCCAATATGGATTGTATAAAGATGATGATATTAATAGTATGGATTTAGACTAGTGTGTATAAGTTTTATTTGGATCTCAATAATTCTTTGAATTGAATTTTGAGTAAAGGATACAGTCC